>BQNB010000515.1:20223-98043 GCA_026074375.1 Tanacetum coccineum | reverse complement strand
GTCACAGTGACATTATTAGTGGGTTCACTAGTTCTAACGCTTCCAGAATTTGCTATAGACACTACTTCAGGTTTATTGATCCTTGTTAAAGGGCAGGTATCACCTAAAGTGAATTTTCTTCCAGTGGGCTTCCACCGAGAACCAACACTAGCAAATACTTTGCCAGTCGCTTTCCAAACTTGCTTTACATTTGCATTATTTATGACCTTGGGTTTTTTTGCATTCACAGATTTAACAACACATTCATCATGATTACCAAAAACCAAACATTCATTACATGTTTTGCAAACAGAAACAGACTTTGAAATAAAACCAGTACGTTTATCGTTCAGACTAGAATCAACACGATTTTTATTCAAATTCCTAGGGGGCTTTGCAACTCTCTTTACTTTCTTACTTCTAGCTGGCAAATTCTTATGGATCTTCTTATCGCTCTTAGACTTGGATTTGCTAGCGTCTGGGACAGATTTTATTCCTGTAGGCAAATTTACAGGCACGTTAGACAAATCTACTACAGTTACTGTTTCTTTCCTAGGTAAAGAAGAATTGGTTTCCCTATTGATTCTTTTCTGAGGTGGAACGTACTTGGGTGTCATAGCATATAGGCCAGAAGCAACTGCTTTGGGTTTCACAAGGATAGTTGCTCCACTACTCACACTACTATTACTTCCTGCCTTAGACTTATACAATTCTTGAAAACGTTCTTTAATTGACACATTTTCATCTCTAAGACTATCATTCTTAATCCTAACAGCAGTGAGTTCTTCCTTTAACTTAGTGTTTTCAATTTCTAGAGTGCTCAGAGAGGGGCCTGTACTAACATCTTTCATGTTATTGATCTGAGCCTTTAACTTCCCAATTGTGTTATCTTTCCCTTGAAGCTGTTCTTTCAACTTGTTGATTTCAAAAAATATGTTAAGTTCAGGTGAGTTTAAATTGTTACAAACCTGTGGATTTTCAAAACATTCTTTGTATTTTTGAAATTTAAGTTCTAGATTCAGATATTCCGTTTCAATGTGGGAACATCTGCGTTCTTTGTCAACAAGTAATTGTTTCACTTTTGAAAACTCAGCTTCAAGTTCTAGATTTCTGGTTTGTTCCTTATCGCAATTGGAACAAGGTTCAACACTTATAGGCACAACATTATCAGGAGTGAGCACAACAGAACAAATATCTTTGGAAATAGATTCAGCAAGTAAACACTCATTTTGGATCAAGAGATTTTTATTCTCTATTTCCAAACACTTTTTATCAATCACACATTGATCATACTCTTTGTCCAGTTCGTCAAAAATTTTCATGTATTCTGACACTTCTTTGAAAAGATTATCTTCTATACCTTTAACATGAGTTTTGAGTTTTTCATAAAAAGGAATTATTTGCTCTACAAAACATCTTTTGGTATGTTCAAAACGCCACTCCCCATCTGTTAAACATGTGGGTTTTGTTCTGAATTTGATAACCTCATCAAACTCTGGAAAACATGATTTTAATGTTTTTAAATGAGAATTAACTTGACTCTTAGCTGGACGAGTATGAACAAACTGTTGAGCAGGTTTTGACTGGTTACTAGCAACTTCATTAGCTGGTAACCAATAAGCCTGTTCTCTAGTCAACTCCTTTTGAGGTACAAATGTATCATACAAGTTGTTCAACTTAGCATAGTTTATGGGCGAAGATATTATTGGACACTCTGGGTCTTTCATCTTTTCTAACATCTTAGTTCTACTGACTTCAGCGTGAACTAAAGTGTCTTCATTATCATGGACCCTATGGGGGGTATGCAAAGGATTTACAACTATGTCACCACGATACAGGGCAGGCCGACTTAACTGAATTGTTTTAAGATACTTTGGGTTACTACGACCTAGAGCAGTTTTGTGTAAGTCCTTGGAAGCAAAAGTTGGTCATTTAGATAGCATAGGAACTGTATGAACAGGTTGACCATATGATTGCAAAAGTTCTGTTACAACCTTGTTAGCATGTCTTAACCAAACTAATTCCTCTTGATAACTATCCTCACGAGCCTTATTATCAATTTTTAACTTTTCACTTTTAGTTTTTAAAGACTTGTTAGACTCTGTTGGAAACACGAAAAGTATCAGTCACTTCCAAGTTGTAATAGTCTTAGCTCGTAGTTTATGTAATAATTAGATTAGTAATCTAGTCCGGCCTAAGACCCATGGGAAGCCCATTAGAACCCATGGGCCGGCCACTATAGGACCTATATAAGCCCCTCTCCTAGCCTTGGAGAGGGTTGGTTGTTCCATTTGTAACATTTCATTATAATACACTTCATCCATTTTCCATCCATTCTATCTCTAACATCAAAACCCACATCTCACTCTTATTCTTGGTTTGATCATAAGATTACTAGAATTCTTCAATTGGTATCAAGAGCCATGGAGTGGTGTGTTTAGTTTTTTGTGTTTGATTTGTGTTCAAAAACCTTTACAAAGAGCAAAGTAGTGATTCAAATTTTTTGGCTTAAAAACCTTAAAGTTTTCATTTTCATTGTTCCTATAGGGTTAGTAACACTAGTTGTACAAGAATTTTTTGCAAAAAACCATTAAAAATCGTGTCTTTTTGAGTTTTGAAGATTTGAGTTTCGTAGTAGTTGGGTCCGAACGAGTTGGACCGAACAAGGAAACCGAACGAGTAAGCCGAACAAGTCAACTGAACTAGAATATTCTAGTTTGAACCACTAGAATATTCTAGTTTGAAGAAACCGAACGAGCATTACTCAAGTTGGAACCGAACGAGTTGGACCGAACAAGGAAACCGACCACGAGTGAGAACCGAACAAGGAAACCGAACTATTAACTTAACAATCAACAAGTGACAACCAGAACTAGCAGACCTGAACGAGTAGGACCGAAACTATGAATACTATAGACAATCGAACTAGAAATAACCTAACTAGCAGGCCCGATACGAGTAGGAACCGAACTAGTTTAAAATTTTGTCAAGCCGAACTAGTGAAACCCACTTAAGTTTAAACTTAACAACAACGTTTTTCTAGAATTATACGTTTATTTCCTTTTGACTTGTAAAATCCCTAAAACAAACACTTGTTTTTCCCGTTTTGTCGAGAATTGTAAAATTCACCCGGTAGTTTCATTTTCAAGACTCAATAATCACATAACCAAAATCATAATTTTCTTCTACCACCGATCGATCAATCTGAAAATCTTTTGAAACCACAATGACGACATCTTGCTGATAAAGTCCACTCTCTCTAGAGGGAGACCAAAAACCACCGAATGAAGCTTGAAAAAACACTTGTTATGATTAATGAAAAGCAGAATGAACTATATATGAGAATAGAACCCCATGGAAGAATGATTTCTTGCTTCTGTTTGAAAAAGGACCACTTGTTTGGCCTCAATCATTGTGGATGGATAACAAGGCTTAAGGAATATGTTGAAAACTGACTCCAGCTGAAGCCATTCAAAGCAAATTGTGACATCAAAAGCAATAAACATCATTCCCAAGGCCTTCCAACTGAAATCTATGCTCTGTGTGCGTCAACATCGTGTAGGCAAAAGATTCTTTGGAAAGATTAAACTGCTAATTGCAAGTGAACGTCGTTTAACAAAACCAGAACTTGAGTGCAAGCTGAATGATGAGTAATTCGATACTTCACTTACAAGAAAGGAGATACGACTACATAATAATTACTTGAGGTTCACTCTGTTACTCAAGGATATGAACATTTACAAAATGCCATTGGAGCAGTTTCAAGTCAACACCAAGTTCTTAAACACTCTTCCTGATTAATGGAGCAAATTTGTTACTGATGTTAAATTGGTCAAAGACTTGCACACGACAAATGTTGATCAGCTTCATGCTTACCTGCAACAACATGAAAGACATGCAAATGAAGTTCGTTTGATGCATGAACGCAACTCTGATCCTCTTGCTTTAGTTGCATCTCACCAATTAAGCACTGCCCCTTATCAATCTCATCTACACACCACCTAAAGTCTCTATCTTCAACTCATGATGCACCAAATCAGTCTTTCACCATTGTTCCACCATATCAGACTCAACAATTCACAACCAATCAATCAACACCTCTTTCAATTACTTATCCATCAAATGAGTACCAATCCACCGTTTACCACAACGTTTATTCTTCACAACCATCAATCCCACAAGTGGAATATGCTCCTATAGCCTGTCAACAGCAACACTCTGAATTTTCCCAACCAGACTCCAGTCTAGTTGTTCCAGTATTCCAGAAAAGGGATGATCTAATTGATGCGATCAATTACATGATGTCGTTCTTAACTGATGTTGTCACATCCCGGTATCCTACTACCAATAATCAGCTAAGAACTTCGTCAAACCCTCGTCAACAAGCTACCATCTATGATGGAAAAGTAACTGTGCAACCTATTCAGGGGAGACAAACTACTTATGCACTGAAAACAATGAGAAAAATAACAACACTGGTGCAAGTGGGAAGCAAACACGGGGAAACAACGGACTGCATCTGTTACTACTGCAAAAGAGGAGTGTCATATTGCCAACCATGAATTGGAAGAAGCTGATACTTTTCTTGCTATAGCCGATGATCCAACTTCACCGGAAGTTGATGAAGCTTATTATGACCCAGAGGGGGACATTCTCCTTCTCGAATCTCTTCTCAATAGTGATCCTTCGCCTTCACTAAATCAAGAAAGTTACTTACCAGAAATCAAGAAAGAGCTTAAAGTTTGTAAATCTGCCGAATCTTCAATCGATGAACCTCTCGAGGTTGAACTTAAGGACTTACCACCTCATCTCGAATACGCATTTTTAGCAGATAACAACAAGTTGCCTGTTATAATTGCCAAAGATTTGAGCGATGATGAAAAGACCGCTCTCATAAAGGTTCTTAAATCCCGAAAGCAAGCAATTGCTTGGAAGCTCTCTGACATTAAGGGTATAAACCCGGAATTTTGTTCTCATAAAATTCTAATGGAAGACGACTATGAACCAGCGGTCCAACATCAGAGAAGGGTTAATCCAAAGATCCATGATGTCATTAAAAAAGAGGTTGAAAAACTTCTTGACGCTGGATTGATCTACCCAATCTCGGATAGTCCTTGGGTGAGCCCAGTACACTGTGTACCAAAGAAAGGAGGAATGACCGTAGTAACCAATGATGATAACGAATTAGTGCCGACAAGACTTGTAACAGGATGGAGAGTATGCATAGATTATCGTAAGTTGAATGAAGCTACAAGAAAATACCATTTCCCTTTGCCATTCATGGATTAAATGCTTAAAAGACTCGCAGGAAATGAGTACTATTGTTTCCTCGGGTTATTTCCAAATTCCAATTGATCCAAATGACCAAGAAAAGACCACATTCACCTGCCCATACGGAATGTTTGCTTATCGCCGCATGCCTTTTGGTTTATGCAATGCACCAGGCACGTTTCAAAGGTGTATGATGGCAATCTTCCATGACATGATTGAAAAGACAATGGAAGTCTTCATGGATGATTTCTCGGTTTTTGGAAATTATTTTTCTGCATGCCTCACCAATTTAGAAAAAAATGCTTAAACGATGTGAAGACACCAACTTAACTCTAAATTGGGAAAAAAGCCATTTCATGGTGAAAGAAGGTATCGTACTAGGACATAAGATCTCGAAGAAAGGAATTGAAGTCGACAAAGCTAAGATCGATGTGATTTCTAAGCTACCTCACCCAACCACCGTTAAGGGAATTCGAAGTTTTCTCGGGCATGCTGGTTTTTACCGCAGATTCATCAAAGACTTTTCAAAGATCTCTCGACCCATGACCCATCTCTTAGAAAAAAACACTCCTTTTATCTTCTCGGAAGATTGCATTCTAGCCTTTCAAACATTGAAAAAGAAGTTAACCGAAGCTCCAATTCTCATTGCTCCAAATTGGGACCAACCTTTTGAAATCATGTGTGATGCAAGTGATTATGCAATAGGTGCGGTTCTAGGGCAAAGGATTGAGAAGCATTTTCGACCAATTCATTATGCAAGTAAGACAATGACCGAAGCAGAAACAAACTACACAACAACAGAGAAAGAGATGCTTGCGGTTGTTTACGCTTTTGAGAAGTTTCGATCATATCTTATCATGAACAAAAGTGTTGTTTACACGGACCACTCCGCATTGAAATACCTCTTCAACAAGAAAGACGCCAAAGCAAGATTGCTTAGATGGGTCTTACTTCTTCAAGAATTCGATTTTTCAGTAATTGATACCAAGGGAGCTGAAAACTATGCAGCCGATCACCTCTCTCGTCTTGAAAACCCGTATGAGAATGTTTTTGATCCTAAAGAGATTAATGAAACTTTTCCTCTTGAAACATTGAATACGGTGACTTCTCATGATGACCAAAATACCCCGTGGTTTGCCGATATAGCAAATTACTACGCCGAGAATTTTCTTATCAAAGGAATGTCAACTCAACAAAAGTGAAAGTTTTTCAAGGATGTAAAGCATTACTTTTGGGATGATCCCTATCTCTTTCATACATGTGCGGATCAAATCATCCGTAGGGCATCAGCGGAATTTTGTAGAAGTTAAACCAACTAACGACCAAGCTTCTTGTCATCAGGGCTTGGTGAATATTCGTTCGGGGGTGCATGCGAAGAAATCAGCAATAATTCTTCTCACGATGCTGAATACTTCATAAACCATTAATAAGTAATATAGTCTACATACTTCCCGCCTAGAAGTTGACACGGTAACATAAAGTTATAACTAACGGTCCCGGATGTAACATTTTCCCCCAATGATGGTTGCGAACTGCTCGGAAGCTTTCATTGTCGTGTACGTTCATATATCTCGAGAAGTTCTTGTCATAGGCAATTTGTATACACAAAGAATCATTTCCCTCTTGACTCAGAAAAACCGTAGAGGAGAGGAAGCAAGAATCAAGAACACTTGGTATAATCAAGGTCTTTGTGATATGAATGTCATCGAATGAACTTTGAAGATTTTGTTGACTGTGAAGTATCTTTTTTTGGAATAGCACTAAAAATTTACCTGTGTGTGTGCTGATTACATCTCAACCTTTTAACTCTTGGGCTATTTACAACCTCGTATTCTGACGGCTATGTTGTGGTTCACATGGTGAAAGTAAACCCGATATATCAAACTTGAAAATGAAGTAAAATCCCCCAAATTTGTTACTTAATCTGCATATTGTTGATTGAATAACGGTGAAAAAAAAAATCTCTAAGTACCTTATAACCATCATCAATTAAAGTATAGTAGTACAACACCTCTGAATGATCCACATCGACATCTGCGTGTGACACTGAGTATACCAACGGTAACTCCTTTAAGTGTAGTTAAAAAATTCAGGTCTTCACTCCATCCACCCCTTGGCCGCTGGAAATAGATAATCCTCGTCTTAATCATAATTGTATACGTTCAAGCAAGTCATCAATCGATAGAAAATAGAAGAAAGTCACGATGATGAAATAAGTAGACGCCTTTGTGAAATCCAACTTCAATTGCAAATAAGGGATACCAAATCAACTCCGTGAACACTTGTCATCGTAGTCCAAATCTCTAGCCATTTTGTCATTTAAGTGAATCTTTTCAGGATCGTTTTGGGATTAAGTGTTGTTGTTTGTGTGGTGTGTTGTTATGGTTGATTGTGTTTTATGAGTCTTGGTTCTTGATTGTGGTGTTTGTTTGTTGTTCTTGTTTTGATTATAATATTCCCAAATTCGGTCATATGCCCAAAGTCGGTCACATGCCCACCTGATGCGCGGATCGAAACATGGGTTTTCCATGGTCAAAACGCAATGACTTTAGTCAAAACGCAATGAAACCACTAATCAAAACGCAACTATCTTTATCAAAACGCAATGAATAAAAAATTGGGCAGAGTAACGTTTAGTCAAAACGCAATGATGTCTTCTCAAATAACAACAACCTGTAATCAAACGCAGTAAACCTAAACGCCACCAATTGTTCAAAACGCATTGTAGTCATAAACGCAACAGTCAAAACGCAACTAGTCATACGCATCGAGGCAAAAGCAAACGAGTCAAAACGCAACCAGTCTCAAAACGCAATGAGTCAAAACGCAACAAGAAGGAAGTCAAAACGCAACAAGAAGAAATCAAAACGCAACATGAATTTTGCCAGAGAGTCAAAACGCAACGACGAAAAATACGACTTTTTCCACCAAAAATCGCCCAATAATCACCCTTTTTGACCTCTTAACTTGATTTCTCTTGCACAATTAACTACCCTATGCCTAGATCTTGCTTAATAACATAAACATTCACACATCTAAGCACAAAATTTCGGGTTTGATTTTTTTTATTGACTTCTTTTTGACCACGAATTTGATCTTGTTGAACCACAATAATCAGTAGATGAACAACACGGATTCCCCCTATGCTCTGGTGCCAATTGTTAATATAGATTCACCCTTTGAACAAGATCCGGAGGCTTGGTAAAATGGAAAAGAAAAGTATCCATATTATTTAGAGAGAAAAGGAATAAGAGATGGGAAGAGTGTGTGTTTTTGAGAGAAAAACACACACACACACTTTTACAAAAGTGAGCTTCACCCCTCCATGGAAGTATGGAGGGGGTATTTATAGTCCTAGTGACACACAACTATCGTAGCTTGTCATTATTAGTCCCTATGTGTCACGCTATAAATAAACTAATGTAATTCCGTGTTTGTCACCATATTTTAAGGCTAACAAGAAGTTAACGTGAGCTCCAATTCTCATTGCTCCAAATTGGGACCAACCTTTTGAAATCATGTGTGATGCAAGTGATTATGCAATAGGTGCGGTTCTAGGGCAAAGGGTTGAGAAGCATTTTAGACCAATTCATTACGCGAGCAAAACGATGAACAAAGCAGAAATAAATTATACAACAACCGAAAAAGAGATGCTTGCAGTAGTATACGCTTTTGAGAAATTTTGATCATATCTTATCCTGAATAAAAGTGTTGTTTACACGGACCACTCCGCATTGAAATACCTCTTCAACAAAAAAGACGCCAAAGAAAGATTGCTTAGATGGGTTTTACTCCTCCAAGAATTCGATTTTAAAGTGATTGATACCAAAGGAGCTGAAAACTATGCAGCCAATCACCTCTCTCGTCTTAAAAACCCGTATGAGAATGTTTTTGATCCTAAAGAGATTAATGAAACCTTTCCTCTTGAAACATTGAATTCGGTGACGTCTCATGATCCGAAGGCTGACATTGGTATTTTCATTGGCTATGCACCCACGAAGAAAGCATTCCGGATTTACAACAGACGTACCAGACGAATAATTGAAACCATTCATGTTGACTTTGATGAGCTGACCGCGATGGCTTCTGAACACAGCAGTTCAGGACCCGCACTTCATGATATGACTCCTGTAACAATCAGTTCAGGACTCGTGCCAAACCCTCCTCCTTCAACACCATTTGTACCACCTTCGAGATCTGACTGGGATTTGTTGTTTCAACCAATGTTTGATGAGTCACTTAATCCCCCACCTTATGTTGATTTACAAGCACCAGAAGTCACTGCTCCTATTCCTGAAGTAGTTGCACCTGCACATGCTGTATTAACTGGCTCACCTTCCTCAACTACAGTTGATCAAGATGCACCATCACCAAGTAACTCTCATACAACACAAGAAACTCAAACTCCTATCATTTCTCATAATGTTGAAGAAGATAATCATGATATTGAAGTCGCACATATGGGTCATGATCCGTACTTTGGTATTCCAATTCCAGAAGTTGCTTCTGATCAATCCTCATCATCGGATGTTATTCATACAATTGTGCCTCCCGATCACCAAGTTTCTGAACACAATAGCAAATGGACTAAGGATCATCCACTTGAGAATATAATCGGTAATCTCGACAGACCAGTTTCCACTCGACTACAACTCCATGAACAAGCCTTATTCTGCTACTATGATGCCTTTCTCACATCAGTCGAGCCTAAGAACTACAAAGACGCATTAACTCAAGCATGTTACAACTCCATGAACAAGCCTTATTCTGCTACTATGATGCATTTCTCACATCAGTCGAACCTAAGAACTACAAAGACGCATTAACACAAGCATGCTGGATTGAAGCTATGCAAGAGGAACTTCATGAATTTGAACGTCTTGAAGTTTGGGAACTTGTTTCCTCCCCTGATAAAGCTTTTGTCCATCACTCTTAGTGGATCTAAAATTGAAGCTTGATGAGTTATTAAGATATTCTGAAAAACAGGGCTCGGATTGGTCGCAAACGTGGTATCGCCAAGAAAAAGAAGAAGTAATCGATTTTGAAGGAGTCATTCGCTCCGGTTCGTCAAGATAGAGGCTATACAATTTCTAGCATTTTGCTCTACATATTAAACATGGTCGTATATCAAATGGATGTGAAGACTGCGTTTCTGATGGTAACTACGGGAAGAGGCTAGTTAGCCAATCCCGACAGATTTGTAGATCCAGACAAACCTAACTATGTGTACAAGCTTAAGAAAGCTCTTTATGGGTTGAAACAAGCTCCACGCGCGTGGTATGATATGTTGTCTTCATTCCTGATATCCAATGACTTATCAAAAGGTTAGTGGATCCTACTCTATTCATCCGTAGAGAAGGCAAGGAACTACTACTGGTACAAATCTATGTCGATGATATTATCTTTGCTGCATCTACTCCCTGAACTTGGAGATCTATCGCTACAACAAACGTGTTCAAAATTCAAGATGTCGATGATGGGTAAAATCTCATTTTTTTTAGGACTACAGATTTCTCAAAGTCCCAGAGGCATCTTTATAAACCAATCTAAATATGCTCTTGAATCACTAAAGAAATATGGCTTGAATCTTGTGACCCAGTGATACTACCAAAGGGTGAGAAATCCAAATAGGATGAGTATAAAGAAGAGGAAGGAACGTATGTTAGATCCACACACTATCGTGGTATGATTGGCAACCCTTCTTATTCTTACAGCCAGTAGACCAACCTACAATTTTGCTAATATGCATGTGTGCCCGTATCAGGCTCGGCCTACCGAAAGCCTTAAATGCGGTAAAAAGGATCTTTCACCAGTTAACAAAAAGGAACCGTAACATCGGGTCCTTTGGTATCCAAAGATTCTTCCTTTGCAATAATACATTTGCAGATGCGATCATGCAGGTTGTCAATATACACGCCGTAGCACATCGGCAGTAGACCACTTTTGGGTGATAGACTTGTAAGACAGGTCTTCTAAAAGGCCAAAAGTGCTGCGATACCAGAACGGAAGCTGAATATATTGCTTTGTCCGGTTTGTTGAGCTCAAGTCCTTTGGATGAGATCCACAACTACCCGACTATCTATGCTTTGGATTCATAAAATCCAATGTACTGTGATAACAAAAGCGCTATTGCCTTATGCTGCAACAACGTTCAACATTCCAGATCCAAGCATATAGACAACATGTTCATTTCATCAAAGAGCAGTTGAAAAAGGGTGATCCGAACTTTACTTTGTCAATACGATATCAAATTGCAGACAAAAAAGTAATAATTCTTCATAAAGCGCTTGGCAGAGAAAGAATTGAATTTCTAATCAACAAGTTGGGTATGCGAAGTTTTACGCCGGAGGCTCTGAAAAAGTTGGTAGCCGACGTTGACGAATAGTGGTGGTACCTATTCGAATATCCTTTGTATCATATGTATATAATATAACTCAGAAAAACCAAAAAATAATTCTTTTTAATATAAACCTTTTCAAAAACAAAGTACATCAAATATAAAAAATGAGAAGCAATATACAAAAAGAAAGTTTTTTAAATGCATGTCTTCTGAAATCGATAACATTTCCGTCTTAGAAATGTCATTCAACAATGATACAAGCCTGTAAATGAAGTTTGAGCAGAAGTTTCAAATGTTTTCAAAACATGCCACATGGCTTGCTATTATTTCAGATAGTAACCCGCTTTTCTCCCTAAGGAAAACATGTCGTCAAAAAGACAGTTGTTCCTAACAACGGGAATTTATTCTCGGGCATGGTCTACTTTATGACAGCAAAGGCTTGCGATTACTTTGCAATCACAAACCCGTGCTTCCTATAATCCATAAGTGTACGTTTTCCAGTGAATATATATATATAAAAAAACATCTATGTGTAACAAATAAGAGAAATCTTATTTATCTTGGTGTTTGTTGTTTTGTCACATACAAAATTATTCCATCATCTGAAAATAATTTTCAAGATACATTTGTCTTCTCAAACAATGTCTACAGCTCTTTAAATAGAAAACGAGTCATTGTTTGAGGGGGAGAGAATGTCAAATTTCTTTGTCATGATAAAAAAGACTGTAGAAAGGAAAAATATTTTAAACGATTACGTAAATATCTCTTGATAGAAAGTAATTAAATTTAACTTGCTTGTGCTTTGTGTTAATTGTTTAATATAGCTTTAGGGTGTATTTTTGCTAATTTAATGTCCATATAGTGTGCGAGTATAAAACTTTAGGGACCAAAAGTGCCAAATAGTTTAACTTGATTTTACCTTATAAAACTTAAATGCAAAACTTAGATGTCATCTAAACAATTAGGGGGGCCAAATGTGCTAAAGTTGAAATGGCAAAACTTAGATAGTCCATTCCCGTTTGGTTTCACTGTTCTCCACACACACAAACACACTCAAACACACACACGCACACTCTCCAAATCGCATCACCTCAAACAAGCAAAGTCACTCAGTTTCATCTCTAAGGTATAACTTAAATCTTGATCATCATCACTACATCAACTCGAATCCCAAAGGAATTGATATTTTCACCATCTTGAGTCTCAATAAGCCCTAATTATAAAATTAGGGTTCTTAAATTCAAAAAGTGGTAAATCTTCAAATGATTGAGGATTTTGTAGTGTTAGGTGTAATTATAAGTATAATGATTAATCAGTTTTTATCATTCGTTGTGATTTAATCATGTTCTTAGAACTGTTTTGTGATAGAAAATATAGAGAATATGCAAAATAATGAAAAAATATTATGATGTATTTGTGTGGAATTGTTGCAAACAAAGTTTCCTGGATATGCTAGGTAGTGTCAGTGTTCTTTGAGATCAACATTGTTAAATTGTTAATTGTTAGAATCGATCTAGTAAAACCTTAAGAAAACCGAACGATCAAAATATGCATGAATCGAACGAGCTAAAAAAGTATGAACCGAACGAGTGATTAGTAGTGTGAACCGATCGAGAGATATAAAATGAGGACCGAACGAGTGTAGTGTAGAATGAATCGATCGAGTGATTTATAATGTGGACCGAACGAGTGTCAGTGTAAAGGGAACCGATCGAGTGATTTGTAATACGGACCGAACGAGTGAAAGACTATTAGGACCGAACGAGTGAAAACCTATAGGACCGAACGAGGGATCCGGTATGGATTCGAACGGAAATAATAAGAATCAATGTAAAGGATCGAACGAGTGAATACTAGTGAGGACCGAACGAGCGACTGATAGTGAGGACCGAACGAGTGACTGATTGTATGGACCAAACGAGTGATTGAAAACATGGACCGAACGAGTGACTAATAGTGAGGACCGAACGAGTGTTTGATTATATGGACCGCGAACAGTGTTTGATTTAAATGTGACCAAACGATGATATTTAGTGCCAAACCGACAGGTGTTTTCTTTTGAGACCCGAAACGAGTGAAGATGTTATCAACACTTAACCAACTTTTTGACATAACACACTTAAGATCAGATTTTTTCTAACTAAGATTAAATTAAACAAATCTCTTAGTTTAAAATAGACATTAAAAGCTTGACAAAACCGAGGTTAACTGCATTCAACTTAGTTGTTAGGATAGGTGCCTTTGTCTCATACGCTATTAGTCTATCTAAGATGATTGATCTTCAAAAGTGCTAAAAGTCATAAAGGTTCTCATGAATGAATGATTGTGTCTCCTTATAAACTGCACTCACTCTTTCTTAAACAGACTCATGGAAATCTCAATAGCAGATCAGATCGCTTTGGATGATGCGTTAGTTGCTCCTGCTGACCGACTTAAGATTGGTAAATGTAATCTTCGTTTAAGCTCGGATGTCACATCAAAGGAAGCAACTCTTCAAGTAGTCTACGATGTGTTAAAGCTCACTCCTTTCTACAAGGCATTCCAAGTCACTGCTGATGCTCCAGAGATCTATATGCAAGAATTCTGGGCCTCTGCTTATGTTCATAACCGATCTGTCAGATTCAAGATGAATAACAAAAAGCACATTCTCGATCTTGATCAATTCAGAGACATTCTTCAAATTTGCCCTAAAGTCGGTAATAAGAAGTTTGAAGAACCACCTCTTGAGAAGGAGATTCTCGCATTTCTAGCTAATCTTGGTTACTCTGGAGAAATAAGGAAGATCACTGACGTTAATGTCAATAAACTGCATCAACCCTGGAGATCATTTGCAGCTATCATCAACAAATGTCTCAGTGGTAAACCATCCTACGACAGTCTTCGTCTTTCTCAAGCTCAAATCTTGTGGGGTATGTACAATAAGAAGAAGGTTGATTATGCATATCTTATGTGGGAGGACTTTACTTACCAGATTGAGAACAAGAATACTAAGAAGGGCAATGCGATGTACTATCCTCGTTTTACTAAGCTAATCGTCAACTTTGTTATGGCTAAAGATCCTTCAATTCCTTAAAGAAACAAGGTTAATTGGCACTATGCCAGAGATGACCTAATATTCACGATGATCAATGTCATCTCAAGGAATGAAGACACTCAGTTGTACGGGGCTATCTTACCAATAGAGTTAACAAACAAGGACATCCGCATCTCTGAATCAGACAAAGAGTATCATGCTATTGCTTCAAGAAAGATTCCTTCAAAGATGAAAGGAAGTAAGAAGAAAGCTAATACAGATACTTCTACTAAGATGAAGCCTCCCACAGTCCCTAAAGACAAGAAAGAAAAGAAGTCTGGAAAAGGAAAGCAGAAGCTAAAAGAGTTTAGAGACAATCTCTATGCAGTTTTTGACATAGCTGAGCAACTCAAGATAATCACAAAGAGAAGCCGTAAAGAAACTCACAGCTCTCATGCCAGCGGGTCTGGTGTAGCTGAAGGAACTGGTGTTATACCAGGGGTTCCTGATGCACCTGATTATGACTCAGATAATGATATCTCCTGGAAATCAAGTGACGATGATCAAGATGATGAAAAATTAACGATTATGATAAAAAGCCTCGATGAATTAGATGAGGATAAAAATGACGATAATGAGACTATACAGGTGATGAAGATGATGATATACATGACGATGATGAGAATGCTCAAGATGATGATGATGAAGCACAATTTGAATCAAAAGATGATGGTGATGATTTCATCCATCCAAAGCTCACAACGTATGATGATGAAATAATACATGAAATGAGGAAACTGATGAAGAATGAAACCGATCGATCTATAGTTCATACACCCTCTCGTATTTCAACAATCAGTATGACGAAGACAGTGAACATAAGATTGAAGGGATTGATGTTGAAAGGAGCAAATTCGAATGAAGTATGCACATAAGAAGGACCAAGAAATGAGGTGGACAAAGAATACCTATGCCAATCTTAAGGAAGAGATGAGGTAATGACAGATTGTTTATAGTGCCCCAGGTTCAAGCAACCCAGAAAATGAAGACCTCAGTGACCCTAAACTCCATACATCCTGATGGTCAACAACAGAGCTCCCTTCTGTATCAACTGGCTTCGTCACAACAATGCAAATCCAAATCAAGATACGGTGTGACAGTATTAGACAACAAGCATAAAGCACCCTCTAATAAGATCCTGTCACTACCATGCGGAGCATCCATTCTTTGTCCCAACTAATCTTCCTCCAACATCGAATCCTCTCTTCATTCGATTACAACAACCACCAATCCTGACACCGGCTACAACTCTAAGTTCCTCACTACAAAATCTTCCTGACTTTGGTTCGTTTTTTGGTTTTGATTACAGACTAAAAGCGTTAGAAGATAACTTCTCGGAACTCAGACAAACAAATCAATATGCTGAAGCACTCTCTTCCATTCCTGGCATCGTTGATCATTATCTCACAAATAAAATGCAGGAAGCAGTAGATGTTGCAGTCCAACTGAAGTATGACAAAATTCGAGAAGAGTCTCATAATGAAAATCAACAATTCCTTGATTCAATCGATGAAGGAATGAAGAAAGTAATCAAAGAACAAGTCAAGAAAGAAGTCTCAAAAGATCATCCAAAAATTGACAAGTTCAGTAAACGACAGCCGAGTCTGAGGATCTGTACAACATCAAGGAAACAAACGTCTCATGCTTAGCTCTAATCTTCAGAACTAGAGCTTAAAAAGATCTAATTAACAAGATTGAAGCTAACAATTCTATCAATAGGTCAAACATTCAAAGCATTCCCCCCCCCCCCCCCCCCCCCTCCCCCCCTCCCCCACCCCCCCCCCCACCCCTCCCCCCCCCACCCCCCCGCGCCCCCCCGCTCTACAAGGCATTAGCTCCGATGCGATTAAGCCGACAAAATCTGCTAATACTTTATGGTGATTACAAGTCACAATAAAAAGACCTCGAGATGGTGCAAATGATGATCAAGAACCCTCCGCTGGAACAGATCGGGGGTCCAAAAGAAGAAGGTCAGGAAAAGAACCTGAATCTACCAGTGCTCCAAGAGAAACGACAACTACGGCAGTAGGAAAGACTACTACAGGTTCTAAACACACAGCCATCTGCTAGCAATCTCTCCCGGTAGAGGAAACTATGCAAACGACAGATGTCTTTGAAGCACCTGCCCACCAGGAGTTTGAAACCGGTGTCCCCATGATGAACAAGCAGAAGAAGAGGTCAACCATCTTCCCTGAACGGTTTCACCAACCTAACGACTACCCTCTCTGATCATGCATGGAACAATGTCTGACCTTTCGTTCATGAATCTGTCCAACCTTGGCTAAGCAATCTGGCAAGAAGACAAGACCCTCGAGAGTCATTCGAAACAAACAGACATACATTTACTTCTCCCTCTTTTTGTGATGAACCGCTAAATGTTTAAAACACAAAACCAAATTTTAGCAGGTCCAACATTTGACTGATAAAGGAACATGCAAGAAGGTTTGACTGAACTTGAATACTTTTTGTGAAGACGTCTACAAAGCTACACAGAAAAATTGGACAGGATCAACCCCGAAGCGCCAATATCCTCAGATTCTGCGACAGCCACTTCCGTTAGTTCCAAATTCTCAAGGTCGTCATGTTATATCATTTCATCACTTAATCAATAACGACCTTGAGTACCTACGTGGTGTGAGTCAAGCCACAAGACTCTACTTCAGTTACGAAACGTAGGCTACAGATTACGGGCATAAAAATAGATAGAAGACTTAGTGCCCAACTCAATGTGGAGTCAAATGATAGTCAAATACGACAAATTCGCTCTCTGGGGAATCTCACATTGGGGCAAAAAGCGAAGACAGTTCTATGAATTTGCGACCACAAGGAATCGCTCCGTGAACGTCTACTCAAAAAGAAGAATTATTGCTTGTCCATAAAGTGGAAATAGTCTGAAATGGCAAAACACAAGCATCTAACTGGATTTACTGAACGGAGGGATGTACGACATACTTTACAAGTTCAAAGAAGGCGACTTCCACAGACTTCGGATCCAAGACATTGAAGACATGCTGCTTCTTCTCGTGCAGGGAAAAGTGACAAATCTCAACGTTGAAGAACGTATTGCATTTAATGTCTCCTTAAGAATGTTCACAAGAAGTGTGTCATCCACAGCGGTGGAAAGATCTTCAATTGGGTGTTGAAAGCTATCAAAAGAAACTCAACCTCACAAAGCCTGACACGTACATATCCAATCTGAGAAGACGAGACGCTTATACACCATACTCCGATCCCAAAGGATTCATCTATGAGAACAAAGACAAGAAGAACAGATTGATGCGCATTGACGAACTACACAAGAACAGCGATGGGTACACTCGATGAATGTCGACTGCTCTAAATGATCGCCTTAAGGGAATTAAAATGGAGTCTCTGCCTCAGACTTTTTGAGCCAACTGAACAAAGCAAATGCAGAGCTAGTATTCAAGCAATTGGAACAAAAGACTAAATACAAGAGGATAAATGCGGAGTTTGGAGAGATTTAGGTGAAGACCAATACGGGGGTGACTTACGCTACTTCAAATGACAATATGATTATCAAATGTTGTTCTCATCTTAAAAGGTCAATCCTCGTAAATAATTTTATCTTGTGAATATGTTAATTACTAGTGTAGATTTTTTTTGGTGAAAAATAAGATGTGCTCGAGTAAAAAAAATTTCAAGAATTTCTCAGTAAATTCAAAACTTTCAAATAATTGTACTCGGCACCATCTTATAAACCATCAAAAGTTGAGGGGGAGCAAAATATGTTCCAATCTGCTAGAATATATCATTTTGTCCCCGAACGGTTAATCAATTGATATCCAAAATATCAAGGGATTAACATTTTGGATAAGGAGAAAATGTGATTAACCTAGACTTAAGGTATATTGACAGAAGTGATCAAATAAAATGGACTCAATGCACTCCACACCTAGTAATTTCAACATTACGATCACAATGTTAAGGGGAGCTTTTAGTGATGATGAAAAACTCTCAAAGTGTAAATCTTTTGATATTTATATTAAACACTTTGATTGAAATTTTCAATGCTTTTGGAAGGATCATGATGAAATACCCAAAAGACCGACATGTTTCTAAATTTATGAAGTTATAAAGGCGTTAGCATAGTATTCCATCCCATGATCCAGCCATGAACCAAGGATCTACCCAGGGATAGCCACTAGTTAGTGTACAGACCATAGGTAAGATTAAAAAGGAAAAAATGGAGAGAATATGGGAATAATGCTGACTGAGATGGAGCTAACACTGGAACAAACCCAACAAGTGTTAGTTATGAAGTCTCGGTAAGCATTTAAAGGAGGTTGAAGAATGACAAAGAATGTAAGGAAAAAGGGAGAAAAATAAAAGAAGCCTCCATACACTTAAGCCGAAACCGGGTCTCTACCTATGCTGTCAAAACACCTCAGTGTTGTCTGACTTTGAAGACAGTCTGGACCTAGTTGACGCAATGCACAACCCCCCTAGCCACTCACGGTCTCTTAAAAACTCTGCTTCATTTCTCACGGAGATTAACACGCATTTCCTAATCGACTTTCTCACACCGAGTTATTGATATTGAAAAAGGTGGAGTCTGCTCCAGCCTCCGATCACTAAAATTAAAAGTGCACTAATGAGTCTAGAGCCAAAAGAGAATCATCCATTAATCTCCTTAGGACACTGTCCATAACATAGCTTGTTATCTCACACAATGTGAATTATCAATAATATCATTATATTAAGAGTCCTACGCATTATCCTTGTGATTTTGCCAGAACATCAGAGTGAATTCATTCACAATGAAGATGGAAATCCTGCTTGAGCCAACATCAAACAAGCTCATGGTAGGTAACTTGTGAGATTCTTTATGAATCAAACTTGTGACAACTGGAAAGAAACGATGGTGCGATTCTATAAGAATCAAACTTGTTCCAGGAAATGGATCAACGGTTGTTAATGAATTTTTGAAATGATTAACACTCTCGGTGTGTCACAAAAACAATTTTGCAAGTGATACACCGATTGATTTTCAAATCAATTTTCTATATCAATCGGTGAGATAGTAACTCACTGGTTCACTCTTATCGTGCTGTCTGCTTTGAGACGTTCCGATAATGAGAACATGCTGAGTACGATGAATCTAATACTTATGTGTTAGAAAGATTCAATACTACAGCTGGAAATCCTGTCAAGAAGATTCTTCTTAAATTGAATCTATCTGATCACAGGTCGATCCTCACGGATTCGAAGGTTACTCCAACCAAACCCGGGCGAATGACAAAGCCATATTCGTCCCCCCGCTTTATTGCTAACTGTTTTAATGCAGGATACTTAAAGATGGAGGTGGAGGTACCTGATTCCAGCTGACTCACAAGATCTATAGCCACATGCTCATACCCGACCGACAAAACATAAAGACATCATGAAAGCTCAAGTACATGTTTCAAGACTTCCGCTACTCTGATACCGTACGTCTTTCTTGAAGTGACGAAGTATTAAAGTCAAAGAAGTTCAAAGAAGTTTCCGTCACTCTGATACCGAACGTCTTTCTCGAAGTGACGAAGTGTTAAAGTTAAAGAATTTCAAGAAAGATGCAACATTAAAGCTTTCCAAATCAACAAATCAAGAAAGGTATGAGCATGTCGGTCCAGAAGTCACAAGTCCACAAGATGGCAAAGTTACAAGATGGCGTAAAGAGATTGTGCTTGGTTGATGATCTCAAGATGCTCAAGATCACAATGTCAAATACAAGTTCAAGGAACAAGCTCAATCCAGAAATCAATGATCACTACAACATATTCACAGGAGAAAGTCAAGAGTATGAGCTAAAGACTAAAGATGAAGCATAGTATGCTAGGTTTAAAGTTTGGTAAATTGGAGTGACCTCCCTTAGGGGGAGATTGTTGGAAACACAAAAAGTATCGGTCACTTCCAAGTTGTATTAAGTCTTAGCTCGTAGTATGTGTAACGTTAGTTAAGTAAACTAGCCCAGCCCAAGGCCCATGGGAAGCCCATTAGAACCCATGGGCCGGCCACAATAGGTAGTATATAAGGGCCTCTCCTAGCTTTGGAGAGGCTGTTGGTTGTTGGTTGTTCCATTTTTTTCATTCCATCTAATAAACATCATCTATTCCATCCATTCTTTCTCTCTCTAACATCACAACCCACATCTCACTCTTGTTCTTGGTTTGATCATAAGATTACATGTATCTACATAGATTTTAGTGGTTAGGGGTTTATGGTTTAGTGTTTAGTTTTTAGGGTTTTTGGTATACATCTAAGTGGTTAGATGTTTAGGGTTTTTGTTATAGATCTAAGTGGTTAGGTGTTTAGGATTTTTAGTATAGATCTAAGTGGTTGGGTGTTTAATGTTTTTGGTATAGATCTAAGTTGTTAGGTGTTTATGGTTTTTGGTATAAATTTTAATGTTATTTATATATCATTTGTGATATTGTACCTATTGGTTTAGGGTTTAGTGATTTTAGTATAAATCTAAGTGGTTAGGTGTTTAGGGTTTAGGGTTTAGGGTTTAGGGTTTTTGGTATAGATCTAAGTGGTTAGGTGTGTAGTGTTTTTGGTATTGATTTTAGTAGTTAAAGGTTTAGGGTTTTTGGTATAGATCCAAGTGGTTAGGTGTTTAGGGGTTTTGGTATATATTCAAGTGGTTAGGGGTTTACGGTTTAGGGTATAGATTTTAAAGGTATTTGTATGTCACTTGTGATACTATACCAATTGGTTAGTTGTTTAGGGTTTTTGGTATAGATCTAAGTAGTTAGGGGTTTAGGGTTTTTGGTATAGATCCAAGTGGTTAGTGGTTTTGGTTTTTGGTATAGATTTAAGTGTTGTTTAGGGTTTTTGGTATAGATGTAAGTGGTTAGGGGTTTAGGTTTTAGGGTAGGGATTTTAAAGGAACCGGTTGAAGAACCTATTGCTGAGGTGGTAATGTATGATGCGGGTAAAGATGTGGTTCGTGATGATCATCAACCACAAGATACTTCTGAACCCAAGACAGCTAAGACTCCGAATCTAGAATGGTTTACGCAACCTCTAAGGCCTCCTACTCTTGATACAGAATGGAACAAGCGTCAAGTTGTACTTGGACAACCTGAATAGCCTTGGTTCTATCAAATGGTCTTTGCTATAAAGGATCCTCTCACATTCAATGACCTAATAGCCACTCAGATTAACTTCTCCATGTATGTGTTGAATCGACTCAAAATTGACAATCTTACTCGAGATATCTTGTTAGGACCTACCTATAATCTGTTAAAAGGAACATGTTCTAGCGGCGTCAAACTAGAGTACCACTTCCAAGAGTGTTTCAATGCATTGACAGATAGGCTTGATTAGGATAATCCTGAAGGAGATCGTTACCCCTTTGACCTGTCCAAACCTCTTCCTCTGCAAGGTCATACAGGTCATCTAAACGTTGCTGCTGATTACTTCTTCAACAATGACCTGGAGAATCTGAAATCTTCTGATCCAGAAAGAACGTATACTACGTCGATCACGAAGACAAAAGCAGCTCGGTATGAGATTGAAAGGATTGAAGAAATGGTTCCTATGATTTGGAGTCCTACCAAAATGGGGTATGAAAAAGATGCGTTGAAAGGGATCAAACATTGGGTGAAGGGCGTAAGCTATGACACAGATCTCAGCTGAACAAGTTCTCCAAGCGTAATGTGTACTCTACTAAGAAAATTTTGGAGGTGAAGAGTGTTAGTGTCAAGAAACTGCACGGATATGGTCATCTGGAAGAGATTGTGGTGAAAAGAGCTGACCGTCAGTTCTACAAGTTTAAAGAAGGTGACTTCGTGGATCTACACCTGAATGACATTGAAGACATGAGGGGGGGGGGGGGGGGGGGGATGCTTCTTGCTGTTCAACACAAGCTATTCCACCTCACCGACAGCGATATTGTTGACTTTATTGTGGCTCTTCATATGTTCACAAGAAGTCTCGTCATCAAGAAACGCGTCGAGGATCTACAGCTTGGTGTAGAGAGTTACCAGAAGAAAATCAACATCACTCCACCTCAACAAACCTTTCCAGAAATAGAACTTAAAGAACTCTACATTCCATCTCACAAACCACTAGGGGTAATCTATGAAGATCTGACCAAACAGAAAAGAGTGATGCGGGCTGATGAGCTATACAAGTTCTCGGACGGGACGCTCAAGAAATTTCAAGACGAGATTCATCATAGAGTACGCGATTTTCGTTTGGAATACAATAAGGAGATGCCAAAGAGAAAATGGATGGCTATTGACAGAAAAAGGTCGAAACTTATGGTCGAGCTGATTGATAAGCAGATGCGTGAAAGAAAGATCATTCAGAATCTAGAAAGATTGGTTGGTGCTCGAAAACTCAAGATGGACTACAAACTAATGACGCGCACCACTTAAACATGTCTGGTCCTATCTCATATCTTATCTTGTATAATATATAACTATGTAGTGTACAGAAATAAGTATATATGTGTTAAGTACAATTTTTTATGAATTTTTCATTAAATTTAAAATCTTTCAAAATATGTACTTAACACTATATTCTTACCTCAATAATTAAGGGGGAGTATTAATATGTTCCAAATAAGCTTGCTAACTAGGAACATCTCTCTCCCCGAACAGTTTTAATCAATTGATATCCCAAATATCAAAAGATTTCTACTTTTTGATAAGGGGAGAAAATATGATTAAAAACTATGCAACTAATAAATATGATCAAAAAGGACTATAGTGCAGCTTCTTCCTCATATGTGCAAAACACTTTCAAATATCAATGCACATATGCAGGGGGAGCAATTTTAGAAAAAAAACATTAAGGTACAAAATGTTTTGATTTATATCATCAGTACCTTGGTTGAGTTTTTCAAATGGTTTTAAGGCAATGAAAACAATACCCAAAGACCGACCATGTACTTAATTTTATAGATTTATAAGGTGGTTAAGATTAGGTATTCGTTCCTATAATCCAGCTAGAACCGAAGGGATCTACCTAGGGACATTCCTTTAGATAGAATAGAAGTCCTTAGGTATGATACAAAAGGAGTAAAATTGAGAAAGAGGAATAATGCGGACTAAGACAGAGCTAACACTGGAACAAACCCAACAAGGTGTTAGTGATGAAGTCTTGGTAAGCATTGAAGGGGTTAAGAATGAAAATGAAAAAGTAAAGTTAAAGGGTGAAAAGAAAGAAGCCCTTCTTACACCTAGGTAGAAATTGGGTCAATACATATGCTATCAGAAACACTAAGCTGTTATCTGGTATTAAAGATAGACATCATGAACCCAGTGATGCAATGCATAACCCTCCCTAGCCACTCAGAATCTCTTAAAAGATTTTTGTTTCAATTCTCATGGAGACTAAACACGTTATCTATTAATTTTCTCACTCCGAGTTAGTTAGTATTGAAAAGGTAGCAGTCAACTCCAGCCTCTGATTACTAAAACCAAAGTGTACTGCTGAGTCTAGAGCCATAAGAGATCATCCATAAATCTCACTAGGACACTATTTATCATTCACTTGTTCTTCATACAATGTGAAAACAAGTAAAATATCAAGAGTCCTACGCATTATCCTTGTGATCTGGCAGAACATCAGAGTGACACTTAAGTATTCACAATAACAATGGAAATCCTTCCAGAGCCAAGATCAAACAAGCTCTGCGGTAGGTGACTTGTGATATCCTATATGGATCAAACTTGTGACACTAGATATCGATTCGGTCCAGATTATGAATAGACGATTTAATCGATAAGATAGTAACTAACCGATTCACTATTATCGTGTTGTCTACTTTGGGATGTTCCGGTAAAGAGAACAAGCAAGAAAGGTGATCCTGATGCTCACACATTAGAACATCCGATGCTTATGCTGAAAATTCTATCAAGGAGATTCTTCTTAATTTGAATCTACCTGATCACAGGTCGGTCCTCATGGAACTGGAGGTTAATCCAACCAAACCCGGGCGAATGACAAAGCCATATTCGTCCACAATCTTTACTGCAAATTGTTTTATTACAGGTTCATGTAAAGATGAGATGGAGATACCTTATTCTGGAAAAGTCAAGTTCATAACCGTATGCTCATACTTGATCGATAAATATAAAGATATGATGAAAGCTCAAGTGCATGTTACTCAAGTCTTCGGCTACTCTGATACTCAATGATACTCAAAATGTCTTCCTCTGAATTCATTAGTGTTCAAGATGAAGTATATCCAAGGAAGTAATCCAAGGAAGATTACACAATTTCTTTTAAGATAAAAGAAAAGTATGAGTATGTCGGTCCAGAAGTCATCAAGTTCATAAGATTACAAGATTCACGATGATAGCAAAGTGATGATGCAAAAGTAGTGATCTCAAGAAGTTCAATATCACATGTTTATTATGTAAGAAGGAGCAAGCTCAAGATCAAGCTCACTACATATTAATACAAGATATAGATGAAAGTATCAAGACTATGAGCAAGACCGAAAACATTCATGGAATGCTAGGCATAAGATTTTTGTAACTTGGAGTGATCTCCCTTAGGGGGAGATTGTTAGGAATCAAGAAAAGACTCGGTCACTACCAAAATAGTATATTGTAGCTCGTAGTCAATTGTTCGGTTACGTGTAAGGTAACCGAGACAAGCCCATGGACTATCCATGGGCTTGTCGTCCATATGTAGAAGTGTATAAGCCCTCTCCATGCCATGGAGAGGGTGGTTGGTCATTTGTAAGAACTCCCATTTTATGTTATTTCACTCTCTCTCTACAAGTGACATCCACTCTCTTTCTCTATCTAGTTTCTCTTTAGAATCTCATCTAGGTCTTGATTTGTGATATAATCATATTGTAACACCTCGTGGTCTTCTTCTACTAGTAGGTCTATTAGCAGGTTCAAAATCATCAGACGCTTCTTCACTTGTAGCCTTTTCTATGACAAGACGAGCATGTAACTCATGAGCTCGCCTTGTTTCATCAGCAATTTCAGCATTAATTTCAGCATCAGTTTTGCTGATAGCCTTTCCTAGCTCAAGTGCGACTTGTGGATCATTTATGATTATCTTGTCATCGATGGTGATTGTATTTTTCTTCTGTGTAGTGACTTCTTGCTGCTTTCCTTTAGAACCTTTACCTCTAGTCTTCTTTGAAGGAACTAAGCTTGTAGAGTAGCCAATGAATGCCTTATAAACTTTTGATTGCTTGATTGCATTAGTCAGCATCGTGCTTGGAATAGCTTTTCCATACTCTTGAACGTCTTCTCCAATTCTGACAAATTAATACTCTGATTCTTATCAATAAAGCATTACATATTTGAAAAGTTATTACTTGTGTTATTTACATTGATAAGTGTTTATATTCCATATAGACGTGTTTATTGGAAATTTCAATTGTTTTGTTAAGAGATAGGTTTTGATTTATAAAACTCATTTTAGATCTTTTCTTTTGTTTTAAACAAATCAAGATCCAATCTTGTCTGGAACCATACCACCTATCCTCACACCTTTTGACAAGTTATGGTAATCGGGTAGCCTAATATGTAATAGAGTTAACCTGGATACTTCAACTACTGACCCTATCAATATTACGGGACTACAAACTAATGTGTCTCAAATGTTGTGATGTGAACCTCCTCAACTTTCTTGAATTCAGAGGTGGGTCTCAATGGCTCAAATGTTCCTGCTTTTTACAAGAGGATTTCAGATGTCTAGAAAGTTTGGTTTTTTGGGTATTACTTTACGGGATTTTAAACCCTTACCTTCTAAAAACTCTAGAAGATGGACCATTTGTACCCATGTCAAGTCTGTCCACTTCTGAACATCCTTTGCATCAAAATCAATGGTCAAATGTTAAGAGTCGTCTTGCTAATCAAGATAAACGATTAAAAATTATCATTATATCTTGCTGACACCAATTGAGGTTATGAAATTTTTCATCAAGTGCAAAACTGCAAAAGAGATGTGGAATGATCTCATCTTAGCTCATGAGGGACCATCTGATACAAGAGATACCAAAATTGCTGCCTTGAGACTCAAGTTCAATGCTTTTAAATCACTTGAAGGTGAAAAAGTAAATGAACTTTCACAAAGCTAAAATGTTTGCTAAATGATCTTGAGAACAATGGTGTCTGTATTCCTCAGTTGAAGGTCAATGCTACATTTGTTAACTGACCTGGCAAGAAAATGGTTGAGCTTTGAATCACTTACAGAGGGCAAATAATTCTATCAAAAATGATAGAATGGCCACTCTGTATGGCAAGTACAATTAGGAGGAGGGTATGATTGATCAAATCAATGAGTCAGAGACACAAAGACTTACCATTTATGCCTCAAGCTCAAAAGCTTTGATTTCTAACCATCAATTTTAGGATAGTGATTTAGATGTTAAAGAAGATCAGAGGACCAGCAACGCATTTATAGCTGACCTAAATGTTGAGTATATGAAGTGCTCTACTGGCAAACCAAAGACGGTTTTATAAGAGGTTGAAAGGGTTGGTTCAGCTAGAGAAACCTTTGGGCAAATCCAATAAAAAACCTGTTTTTGCTTTTGGGAAGCTTGGTCATTTTCAAAAGACTGTCCCTCAAATTAAACTTCCATCTAACATATTATCAACTTCATAACAATTTCTTCAATATAATTCCAAACCATAAACTTTTTCCTTTATCCTATACTTCTTATCAGTAACTCTGGTATCATCAAAGGATTTTAAGGGAAAAACAGGGACTCAAGCTAAATGGCGGGGTCCTAACAGAGGATTGATGATATGGACAAGGGTAGAGTGAAAGGGAAAGAAAGAAAGAAAATAGGAATATAGGTTTGTTAGCTGAGTCAATTTGATGGGATGATAATTTATAGTCTCATCAGATGTTGATGGGAGCACTAGATCAAAGGCATTTTTGGCATTTACAGTAGGTTGAGCCTTAGTTGTGATAGGATGTTGCATGATCAGGTCATTGGGTTGGTCGTCTACATGATATAGGATTTCTCTAGAGGTCTGTTTGGTTTTTGAGTGGTGGGCTGTTTGCTCTTGTCATGACAGGGATGTAATCATTTTCTGACTTTGATATGCCAAAGGTGTAAGGTCCTAAGTGGTTTTTGGAGATGATTCTTCTGGAGACACAGTAGTGTATGGCTGAATATTGTATTGGTTTCTCGTGCGATCTGGGGGTGCTATGGGTTTGGTCTGATTTTAATTTCTTGTGATGATTCTGTATGGTGGTGTGATGCATATCTATTTTGTTTGGTGTTCAAAGTATCTGGGAACCAATATACAACCAAAATGATAAAGTTTTCTTTATTGCTCCCAGGAAGAAACGGAGATGTCTATGTCTTTGATTTGCCATTTTCAATAAAGAAACAATGCTTGTTTCTTTGCCAAAGGCATCCCCATTGTTAATTGGCTCTGGCATAAGAGACTGTCTCGCCTCAACTTCAAGAATATAAACAACCTTGCAAAATACAACCTTGTCTCTGGTCTTCCATCTCTGACTTTTTCTAAAGACAAAAACTGTTTTAGTTGTTAAGAAAGGGAGCATCACAGAGTCATCATTCAAACAAAGAGGATCATTTTCCATCAACATGTCTTTACCATCTCTCCACTTGGGGGGGGGGGGGTGTGGGGGGGGGTTGGGGGGGGGGAATTTGTTTGGGTCCTGTCAACCCAAACCATCATCCACAACAAATATACCCTATGTCATTTAGTTTGTGTACTCATGGTTTCCTGGGTATTTTGGCCTCAAGAAAAAGGAGTGGATGCAGTGACGCTGAGATAGTGTTAATGGAAACATAAGATTAGAAACATTGCTGGAAGAATTCTGTGATGAAAAGGGTATATCTCGGATATTTTCTTTTCCCTGTTCCCCTAACAAAAATGGTGGTGCTGAAAGAAGAAACAGAAACATTGATTGAATTAGTAGCCAGACACTATGCATAGATAGTGCAAAACTCCCTAAAACAATTATAGGGACGAGTGCTATCGTCAACACTGGCATGCTACACACAATACAGATCCATCATTGTGAAAAGCCATGGGAAGACATCATATGATGTATTCAGAGGAAGATCTCTGTATTAGCAATTTTCCATTTGTTTGGGTGTCCTGTTCATATTCACAATCACTGTACCATTGAAAGTTTGTGAAAAAGCTGATGATGGAATATTTCTTGGTTCTCTCTAGTGCTAAAGCTTTCAGGGTGTTCACATCAGAAGACAAGAAATGGATATAAGTAGTCACACGTACATTTGATGAAGATGATGATAGCCATTTTCTCTATCTAGCTCAGAGGTGATGAAAATCAACTTCAATGAAACAGATCCTTTCCAAATGATAAAAATCCTTGTACAAGAAGTGAAGCTACTCAGTTGCCTTGGCAATACGGGTATTTTCCCTGATTTCTCCATATGAAAACACCACAACCTTTGTTCACCATTATTCAGGTCTCTGTCACCTCTGATGATCCTCCTGAGTTCACCAATGGCTGATAATCACCCAGCTCTCAAGAACTTGATCAAAAGAATCAGCTGATCACTTTTTATAGTGAACTCAAAACAATGTCATTATTAAACCAATCAGTGATGCCTAACCCTCACCAACTATACCACCCTCAGCCGATGTCACCCTTCAAACCCCTGTTCCTCAAGACAAATGGTCAAGAGAAAAGCACATTGAACTTGTTAACATCATTAGTGAACCTCTTGCTGGTATCACAACCAGAAGTAGGATTAGAGACTCAGATGCTGCCTCAGCTTCTGAATGTCTATATGTTAACTTTCTCTCTGAAATGGAACCCAAGAAGCTTATTGAAGCTCTAGAAGAAGAGTGGATTATTGCTTACAAAAATGAGCTGAATCAGTTTGAAGAAACAGGTCTGGGACCCCTTGGTTCCATAAACCTCATGGTAATACATCATTGGACACCAAATAGATATGGAAAAAATAGGATGGGGAGAATGGAATTGTTCTTAAGAACAAGGCAAGCTGGTTGCCTCAGGGGTTTAAATCAGCAAGAAGGGATTGATTGTGAAAGTAAACTTTACACTGTTGCAGATTGGAAAGCCATCAGGACTCTCTTCTGGCTTTGTGCATACATGGGTTTTATGGTTGTACCAGATGGATTAAGAGTGCTTCTTGAATGGGAAATCTCAGAGGAGGTGTTGTTCAACAACCTCCTGGGTTTGAATGCATGTGGAATTTACAATCATGTTTGTAAGTGGTAAAATCTTTAGGGCTAAAACAAGACCTAGAGTCTGGTATAAAATCTTTCTAAATTTCTTTATTTAGACAAAGTTTGTCAGAGGTCCATTGACACAATTTTTTACTTATTAAGGACTAAGAGTGATGTTATTATTGTACAGATATATGTGGATGATATCATTTTTAGGTCAACAAGTTCAAAATTAATTAAACAATTTAGAAAGCTAATGACCAAAAAGTATGAAATGAGTATGATGGGTGAATTTACTTATTTTCTGGGTTTTCAAATAAAACAATATTTCAAGAATCTGCTATTTGTCAAGTATAATTTATGTTAAGGACTTGCTCAAAATGTATAATATAGCTGATGTGCCTTAGTGAAATACCTATGCTTCACCCAAACATTGGTCCCTAATGAGTAGGGGTCTCTGTAATAGACATTGTTTAAGAAGGCATGATTAGGGTCAATGATGTTACCTCACAGCTAGCTGACCCGATATCTTGCAATTCTCCACATGTTATTGTGCTAGGTACCAAGCTAACCCCAAGGAATCCCACCTTGTTGCTGTAAAAATAATTTTTAGGTATCTCAAAGGAACTCCAAATCTTGGCATGTGGTATCCAAAAGGATCGGGCTTTGATCTAAAAGCATACTCTGACTCAGACTACACTAGATGTAACCTGGATAGAAAGAGTACCTCAGGGGGTTGTTAGATACTTGGAGGAAAGTTAGTATGTTGGAGTGCAAAGAAGCAAAGCTCTATGGCAATGTCATCAGCTGAAGCTGAGTATGTAGTTATGCTGGTATGTTGTGCTCAAGTCCTTGGTTACGAGTCGGGGTGACTTGGATTTCTCTATGACAAGGTGCATGTATTTGTGATAATCTAGTGTCTTTGCCATATCAAAAACAATCCAGTGTTGCATTCTAGGACAAAACAATTTGAATCAGGTTTCACTTCATCAGAGTCCAGCATTTTAATAAGGTATAAAACATTATGCTTTCATTTTTGTACCATATGAGTTTTGCAACTGGCTGATATTTTTACCAAACCTCTAGCTGAGCCTAGCTTTACTTGATTGATAGCTGAGTTGGGTATGCTTAATATTGAAAAACGGGTATCTGATAAGAAAAAAGCTTTAAGTGATTCTTTGACTTGAATATTAAATGTTTTTAAGGTAACTTAAATGTAACTAGCAAGTTGAAAGACAAACATTCTTAATATTTAATTCAAGATTTGCTCAAAAGGTTTTACTAACTTTCTCAGAAAATGTGGAAATAACAATACTCGAAGGGTCATAGGGACCCACGTTTTGTGACAGTTTTACCACTCACATTTAATGCGGATTTCAAATCAATTTTATTTTTAAACTTATAAAATTCCTTGTGGTATAAAATGTTCACCTTTTTCACATAATCATTTTTCACTTACTCAAAACCTAAAACCTCCATTTTTTCTTCTCCACATAAAACTTTTCATCAAGCTGAATCAAAGTTTTAATCAATGGATTCAGAATTCCACATCTTTACAACATATCATAACAACTACTTATACCATATCAAAGGTAACTTTAGGTGTGCATAAGGTATAATTGTTTTCAATAATTTGTAGTTGCTCTTTTTCGAGCACCAAATGAGTTATACGGGTCCCTTGGCTCTATTTTCTTCTTAAGTGTTGATCTATAAAGCCTAAAACTTCAAAACCTTATCTATCTCCCTCTGAATGCTTGTGGAATACTTTAAGGAGTTTTGGTATACACACAGTGGTTCGAAGAAGTGACAATGACCATCACCTCCTCACTGTCATTGGGGTGATAATCCATGTCCTTTACTCAAGATGGGGTTCATATCTACATTAGCCTTACCCTTGTGTAGGACGGATGTTCATTACCTCCCAAGGATATTAACCGTTAATGGCATGGGGCTGGCGACTTTGGGTTTATTTGACAAAGACAAACCAACCCTTTCATCCAATGTCCTTGTTAATTCTTCACCCTTAAAGATGAAGTATTTTACACCCATTTGGAAACTTTTCATGCAATATATTGTCAAGTGTTTGATCACATGACCAAATAAACCTTAATCAGCAAACAATTGCATATTGTCTAATCTGGGGCTTGGAGATTGACATTGGGGCGATTATTTTCTCAGACTTGATTCATAAGCTTCAAAATGGGAAGAAGAACAGGGAAACGAATATTTACTATACAAGGTTTTTATCCCTGATTTTTGAAAATTTGATGGAGAATACTATAATCAGCAATGATCTCCACTCCTTGTAAAACCCCACACATTACTGCTGTTCTTTTCAAAAACATTAGCATCTGAAGTTCTTTAACTTTCACAAATGTTAAAAGTAGCTAATACTTTCTGAAGAGCTCTGATCAGTATTTGATCCCATCCCTTTGGTAGGTGAATGCTGTTGTCACAACTGATAAGTCTTTATACAGGGCTCAGTGCAGACCTATCACTTACTCCAATGCACCAACTGACCTGAAGATAAAGATGAAGAAAAACCCACCTTCTTCCAAACCTAAGTCCCCATATAAGGTCAGGGTCATTCTTCCAAAGAAACAAGTTGTTGAGACTCAGCACGCTGAGGTCACAGTGGCCACTGCTGACGCCACCCAGCGTCTAGAAGCCTCTGAGTCGACAGTAGGAGAAAGGTTAAACCTTCCTACAAACCGCTGAAGCCTGAAATTTTGGTAACAAGATTTTAAATATAAGGGGAATTGCAAGCAAAACCTCTTAAACTTCTCTAGGGAGAGGAGTGGTAAAGTTAAGGGCACCCTCGGACTAAAGAGGATGTCAGGAGTCTAAGCACTTAATTTCCCATAGCTTTCTGTACATATGTGTCTGCATCAAGGGATGATTCTGAAAGCTGAAAAGCTTGATGGTTGGATGAAAATCTAGACTTTGCTTGGAATAACCCATTTGTTGCATGAAAGTCTGTGTTTAACTCTGTATGAAGTGTACTCATCGACTCAGAGGTTTCCCCTTTAAACCAATGAAAAGAGTCCCAAAGTCTTAGACTTTTGAGGGGACTAGATAATCACACACAGTCTTCTTAGGGGCAGCGAATGACGATCCTTCCCCATATTACAACCTCACAAATAAAAAGAGTCCCAAAAGTTTCAAACTTTTGAAGGGACTGGATAATCATACCCAGTCTTCTTAAGGGCAACGAATGGCGATCCTTCCCCATATTACAAACTCATAACTGAAAAGAGTCCCAAAAGTTTCAAACTTTTAAGGGGACTGGATAATCAAACCCAGTCTTCTTAGGGGCAGCGAATGACGATCCTTCCCTTAATTACAAACTCACTTTTTTAACTAACACATTTATGCAGGTTCTAGACTAAAAAGTTGAGGAGACAGTGCAAGAGTCTGGGTTTTTAGCTATATAGGATGTCACCTTTGAGCAGATAATGGATGAATTTGATTCAAAGACTCAGGGTGCTCAAGAAAATGTTGAGTCTCCTTATGACACTGAATCAGAGATCAAGATAATTAAGTCCTATCAAGCTGCTACTATCTCTGGTTCACTGTTCATCCATCAGAGCTCTTATATATCATGATGATCAGGTAGTAATGGATATTACTCCTACAGGGAGCTAAGGAAGGAGATGCTTTAAATCTCTCTATGGCCTAAAGGTCCATGCCTGATGTTGATCTGGCCTCTACGATGGTTCTTAGAGACACAAGACTCTGTTGATCATGTTCTTTGAGAAGGTAACTGAAATCCTTAATGCTTCTACTGATAAAGCTATACTCAGTCAGCATCCTTTGGTCATCTTCAAGAAGAGTTGTACTTACTCACAACACGGTTAATCAGATAGAGTCCAGCATAACCAAGCATGTCTCTGATTCCATTCAGTCCACTGTGCCCTTAACTGTTAGTAACACTCTTAAAGAACAGCTGCCTGGTCTACTCTCAAATGCTCTAAAAGATACTCTTCCTCAGTTGATTAAGGACTCTATCAAAAGTTCTGTTTCTGATTAATAATCATCAATATACCTATCGCTACTAAACAATCAATTACAGAGGCGTTATCTCAGGTGAGCACAGGTTCAGAAGACTACAAGATCAGTTACCTAACTTCTTTTGAAACCAATGTACAAAGAGTTTGAATGCCTAACAAATGGAGTGCAGGATAATTGTTTTAATTCAGAGGAGCTGTAGCAAATTCCCCTTTCATACAAAATGCAGAAATCCATCAGACTTGAAAGGTCCAAAAAAAGGGTTGAATGAAGTTCGGGACATGCTCCCTTCTTTTTTGTACATACACGTGGACACAGGACTCCATAACATGTGCATGGATCTTCAGAATCTTGTTTAAGGACATGGTTTCCTTATCCTCGGATAGCTGCAAAAGTCTTTATAAAGGCTAATGTTGGTGATGACATCAAATAAAGTCTATTTTATAGCATCATTTCCATTTTGTATAGTTATTGCAAAGAATTGTTACTTAATCGTTTTTATATTTGTGATTGTAGTAATTATGGAGTAAATTGGTGAAAACATAGCAAAAGGCGCGCATTATGGAGCTTAAAAGGAAGATATTTGAAGATATACTATTCAGAAGACCAACTACGTCATATCACATCAAGAAGGGGATTTTTATTGGTAATCCGGTCCTGCACTCACCAAAGACCACAGAAGATTAATGATTAATACGTCGTATCCAGAGGACTCAATACGCCGTATTCAAGATATTGAATCAATATAATATTCTGGAAGATATCAAACGTGGTCCCTACTCTAAGAAATCCCCAATATGCCGTATCCAACCCATTGGATACGCCGTATTGAACCGACTTCCAGGACATTATATTAGAAAAACTCAAAAAACAAGTTGTAGTGTGCCTAAATTCATATTCAACGATACCTAAACCACAAAAGTCGATTTTCAGAAGAGAAAAAGAGCAGAAGAGGTCGAGCAACGTAATTAATTCCATAGGAGACAACGTGTGATTTCTTTTACTTTCGTAATCGTTCAGTTTTTTATATCATTCGTTAACTCGGTTAGTTTACCTTGGTTAAGTTATTATCTTTTATTTATATATGACGTTTGAGGCTAATTTCCTTCGGGTTATTAGCCATTATTTTGAAGATCTGAATGTTGGTATTTGTTTATATCGATTTTTTGATTTATCGTAGTATGTCTGTTTTATGTTTTTCTATTTTATACTTGTTTTACGCACTTTTGTATGGACCTATCATTCTCTGGATATAGCTAAGTGGACCAAATGAATCTAGGAGTCTGGGTTAGCTCTCCGTTTTAGTAATTTATACACCTAGAATAATTGTTACACAAAATATTTGTCCTTATTAGTTCTAGTCTTGGATTTGCTTCGGGCTTATCTAAATTAATTGATTTGCCAATGGTTTATTGATCGTGTTTGACTAACAGGTGACTATGATAATTTAACAAAAGTAAACGTTTGATTACATTGGATAGTTTAGACAATGTGGAATCTGTGTATAGTTTGCCATTATAGCGGTAAGTGGGTATAGTATCTTATGAGCTTGGGTTTAACAAGATCACATTGCTTTAATCCCTACGATAGATTATAATCAGGTAATAAGGATGCTTTATGCGGATGCTTTATTATGACTGATTAACGTGTCTAGTCTTAGGATGATGTAAAACCTAAGTCTTAAAGTATGATATGCAACCTCGATTTGAGAAGACATCAATGCACTTAATAAACAAACCAACGTTCTAATGGATTAATAAATGGTTAATACAGTTTTTTATATAAGGTTCGAGCTCTTTTATCTTTGTTAATTTTAGCTTGCGTGGGTAACAGTTCTTGAATTGGATTGTAGTCACCAACCAATACTGTGGCCAGTCTCTCAGGCTGAAAACCCCTCATTTTCCCATTAGAATTAGGATTTAGACTGACATAGGTTTAAACTTAGTTAGAAATAGAATTAACATAGATTTGAATAACAAGATTTTAATTAAATTGATAGATTTAACCTCGCTCTTAGTGATCGACACCCTCTTAAAACGAAACTCTCTACTGATCGGGTACACTGACCGGTAAAGTGTTGTTTTTGGTTAAGTCGGCAAAATTAAATTAAAAACTTGAATATATAAAAAAAACAACTCTTTCACTTACAACATATCAAGTTTTTTGGCGCCGCTTGCGGGGAGTTGCAGAAAATTAATCTTCGTATTTTTTATTTTGATATTTTTATTTTTAACATTGGATTAGATCTAACCCTTAGGATTATTGTAATATAGATTAGTGTATATTCTGTAATATTTGTATATTTATCTTTAATTGTTTGCTTGTATATTTGTGTGTTTAATTATTTGCGTATTTAATTGTTTTCTTGAATCAATGTTCTTGGTTGTCTGTTTGATTTTGGTGTGTCCAATTCTACTGAATACGGCGTATCCAGTTCTCTGTCCAATACAACGTATTCATCCCAACAGATTAATACGGCATATCCACTTCCATTGTATACGGCGTATCGATCTTCTGATAAAATTCTTTTCCATTCTCGAATTTTAAGCCCAAATTTTTTTATATATCTTTCTCCGCTGGTTCTACTGATAATTTTCTGAATATTTTTCAGTAAGATATGGACTAGGTTATCAAGAAGAGTTCGAGAAAATTAAGGACGTAGGTCGAAGTTGTTTCGCTCACTTGTGACACATCACTTGATATTTACAAACATGGAAAGTCAGCGATTAAGGCCGGATGGATATGATTTATTCACATATAAAGTTGAAGTTGCTAACATCCCATGTAACTCTGTAATGGATGATGATTTGGAGGATGAAACTGATGATGATATGGGGTATGATCCGTCTGATGTTGCAATTATTGAATGGTTAAGATCTAAAATTTTCAACTACAAGACGATGGATCAATATACTATGAAAGCATTATGGATTTATTGGATCAGAGGAGATGATGAAGTTGGAATCTTCCGATGATGAAGATGAAATTCTGAAGTAGTTTAGATCGGACATTAATTTAATTCGACTATGTGACACCTATCTGTTAGAATTCAACGGGAATTTATTTATCTTCCTCAAGGTATATCGGACCTACTTACAAGTATATTATGCGGGTTTAAGACTATGATGACTACAATAATGATGGATCAATTCGATGGTAATATGGATGTACCATGGGTTGATGAGATTAACAAATAATACCATAACTAACTTAACATCCCCCCCTAATATTTTAAACCATGGACTGACACTAGAGTTTGGTCCGGAGCCAAAACCAGTCAAACTTAACGTGCGAGCCTTTCATCTATAAACTGGCGTGTTCGGAATGGCCAACGTATAGCTAGAAAGAAGATGGTTACTGTAATGGAGAAAATTTACCTGGAAATCTTACATTATTGAAAACCAACTCCATTATCAGGATTACGAGTGGTACGAAGCTTTAGATGATTGTGAACTTAAAGAAGAAGCTTTAAGAAACAAAGCTATCATGGACGTGTTATAACGATGATGAGTCAATGCTGCGAGCTCAAGAGAAAATGGAACATATATACAAACTATGATGATGCTTATGAAATTAATCATGAAGATAATGGGAATAAAGAAATTATGTGAAATTCATGAGCCGCCGGTATGCAACATAAGGAAATATATGATGATTAAATATTCGTTCAATGATGATGAAGAGTATGTTACTATAAAAGAAGACGAATACGATGATCTTATTATGACGAGAAGAGTAGATGAGTGCCAAGCTTACCAATGAAAACTTTTGAGTTATGGACGAAGGATGGGGATGGTGGATTAGAAAGACAACGTGAAGAAATGAAGTTGAAGAAAAGTCTCTACTAAAGACTTCGCTTGTAACAAAAAGTGCTTCCCGGGAGAGAACTGGAATGTTATTTAATTTTGTTATCGAGTCTGTCTTCCCAGACTTTAATACGGCGTATCTGCCCCATACCATACGGCGTATTGAATGTCTGGACGTTATCAGTCTTTATTTTTCATGCACTTTAAAAACATTATTGTTAGTTCTGCGAATATGCCGTATTCATCTACTTGATACGCCGTATCCACAGTCTGACCCGTATTTAGTTTGTTTAGTTTAGTTTAAATTAACCGTAGATACCAAGATAGGAATGCACCTGTTTTTCCTATATTTTACACAGGACCTCGTGAAGGAAATATCGACGAATATTGGTGGAGAATTTACAAATCTGGAAATCTTGAAGTGTTTGGGAGTTTCTTGAACCTTTAAATCGGCTGTTCAACACAAAGATCTTGTCTTATAACGTAACTTGGAGAATTTACGAGCAAAAATCAGGGGAGTTTCTCATTCTAATTCTTTTTAAATTCCCGTATTGACATGGTTTACTTATTACAATGAGGTACGTTGTTATAATCAAGTGGAGGAATGGAATTAGAATGTTTACCTGTCCTATTTTTCACAATAAAAGGCTTACATTATGCATCAAATTTAAAAAATTTTTCAAGCATATTTGTGAAATTACTGTTACATAACCCACACACAATAACCCTTGATAGATATTGTGAGGATTTAACCTTTCTGTTTCCAAATGTTTACCCAAATTCCACCAAAATTATGAGTGTGTCGGTGATGTTGTAGACTTTAGAACTTGGCTTGGTATATCTATTCGAGACCACAATAATGAGTATTATGGTTTTGATTGGTGTAAAATGTTTAATTGTATATCTTAAAGATTACAACAATCGCCTATACATGTTGTTTATTAACTAACTACCACCGGTTAGTTAGCGCAGTTTAAACCCTTCCTTTCCCTACCTCTAATCTTTTATGTGTGATACACTAGAACAACCCATTGAGCCAATCCTTAGGAATTTTCACCAATATTTGTTTGTTACACCCTTTCACCAATACCTACCTTGTTAGATTAAGTTTTAATTTACTGTTGCTAGTGTGCTTAAAGTGTGTACAGTCTGTATTTCCCGAGTCTGTGTCATTTTTATCTTTGGTGCGATAAGGAAATTTGCACATGAAAAATGGGATTGTATATTAGTAGTCAAGGCTCATGTATTTGATACATTACAATTAATGGTGAATTCTGAAGATCGAGAGAAAATTAACGAAGGGGAAATTATCCGGAATTATTATGATCGTGAAGATGGTGAAACTACACTGAGATTTGAAGTTTAGTTAGCAAAAAAAAGAGAAAGAAAGAAAGTTTGAAGATAATCGTTTCGCAAAGAGCATTACCGAAGGAATTACACGAAGGATCAATTATTCGTTGATACGTCAAGAAAATCAACGATGTAGAGTATTGTACAAAGTGGAATATATCGCCACTTTATACTTGTGAGGTATGTAAAGTTTTGGGATGATTAGGAAGTTGACCGTTATGGAACGCCAACTTAGGTTGTTGTTTTTGATCTATGATCAAGACGTTGTAAATAGTTGTGTCTTTGTCATAATAACGGTCGGGAAAATAAGTGTCTAGCAACTTGTATCTTAGTCTTAATCTATTTGTTTCTTGATTTTATTTAACAACACTTTACTTCCCTCTTACCTAATGATTAGCCACTGGTTTTACGCGAATAAGGATTCATACGAACATTGTATGTCTTTCCGGATTCCGGTGTGTCATGCATGTCTTGTACCTTGTTGGTATCCGGATTTTGGAAAAGTTAGAAGGTTTCCTACCCTATATCATTCTTCATCCTATCCGTTGGTTAAATTCGATGGGGATTGTGATCAAAAAACACACTGTCTTATCCCGCGTTACCGGGTGTGTATGTGTGATTTAGATGCCTTGTTGTGTGGTACTTCTAGTGAAAGATTGTAGAATGTCATAATACGTACGCCTTTCATACAAAAAAACCTATATTTACTTTATAACTTTGTTACTTTGGATTTAGTGGTGGAGATGTGTATCCTTGCCAGGCTATGATTGAATATAGTCATGATACCGAGCAATGAGCGAATTAGCTACATGTTACCACATAGATTTAGTGAGTGATTGAGTGTTTTCATCTTCCTATTTCGTGAGGTGTTTGGTTGTGTAGTTGTAATAGATCAAATAAATGCTTAACGGAAAATATCCTTAGGGATACATTTTTGTAAACTTTTAAAGGCTACTTGAAGACAAGTAGGATTCAAGTAGGGGGATATTTGATGACATCAAATAACGTCGTTTTATAGCATTATGTATCCCATGTAATTAACCAATTTTGTATAATTATTGCAAAGAATTGTTACTTAATCGTTTTTTATTTGAGGATTACGTATTATGGAGTAATTGAGTTGAAACATAGCAAAAAAAGGCATGCATTCTGGGTGCTTTAAATGAAGATATTTTTAAGATTACTATTCTGAAGACCAACACGCCGTATCCATCAAGAAGATACGGCGTATCCGTGCCTGCACTCACCAAAAGACCACAGAAGACTAAAGATCAATACTTCGTATCCAGAGGACTCAATACGTCGTATTCAAGATATGGAATCAATATAATATTCTGAAGATATCAAACACGTTAGAGGGGCACTAACTCCAGAAATCCTTTAATTCGCCGTATTCCAACCCATTGGATACGCCGTATTGAACCCGACTTTCTGACATTATTTAAATAGTAAACTTAAAAACGAGTTATTAAGTGTGCTAACCCTTTATTCTCGATACCTAACCACAAAGTTATTTTCAGAAGAGAAAAAGAGCAGAAAGAGGATCGAGCCATTGTATTCAATTCCATGGAGACATCGGGTAATTTCCATATACTTTTGTTTTTTTTGATGTTTTGAAGGCTTAAACCTTTCGGGTATTAGCCAATAATATGAAGATTCTAACTTGTTTGGTATTGTTTATATCGATTTCTTGATTTTATCGTTGTAGGCTTGTTTTTGTTTATCAATTTATACTCGTTTACACACTTTTGGTATGCGGACTATCATTCAACTAGATCTAGATAAGAAGGACCAAGCAGCACCTCCCCCCCCCCCCGATCTAGAGTCCAGGATAGCTCTTCATATAGTAACTTTATACACCTAGAATATTAGTTACACACAAATATTGGTCCTTCTAAGTCTGTGTTCTTAGGATAGCTTCGGCTTAACTAGTTATTTGGATATTGGCAATGGTTTATTGATCGGTTAACTAGCTGTGTGACCTAGATAATTCAATAAATAAAGTTCGGATTTCCTTTGGATAGTTGGTCAAGTGGTCTACTAGTGTCATAGATTGCATTTAGCGGTAAGTGTGGTAACGTCTCTATGAGCTAGGGTTTTAACAGATCACATTGCTTTTAAATTCCCTATGGAATTGATTATAATCAGCAAACTAATGGATGCTTTATGCGGATGCTTTAATTGTGACGAATTAACGTGTCTTTGGCTTAGGGTGAATGTAACGCCTAAGTCTTAAGAATGATATGCCACTCGAGAGAAGAAATCATTGCACTTAATAAACAAACAACGTTCTTATCGGATTAATAATTGGTTTTTTACAAGTTTCTTATATATGGTTCGACCGCTCTTTTATTCTTTTGTTTAACGTAGCTTCTCGTGGGTAGCTGTTTCTTGAATTGATTGTAGTCACAACCAATCCGTGCCAGTCTCTTAGGGCTTGAAAACCCCCCCTTTTCCATTAGAATTAGGATTTAGGACTTGTAATAGGGTTTAAACATAGGATTAGAATAGAATTTACATAGATTAAATATCCAAGATATTCATTAAATGTTAGATTTAACCTGGATCTCTCTGTGTTCGACACCATTTTACTCGAAACTGTCTACACGATCGGTACACTACCGTTAAAGTGTTGTTTTTGTTTTGTGTCGACAAAAATATAAATTTAAAACTTGGAATCATAAAAAAACACCTGTCACTACAAAATCAAGTTTTTTGGCGCCGCTGGTTTTTATGTTGCCGGGGAGTGAAAAGTTAATCTGGTTTTTATTTTGACTATTTTGGTTTTTAACATTAGATTAGTTATAACCATTTAGGATTAGTGTAATATAGATTTGTGTTTATTATTGTATATTTTGTATTATTTGTATATCTCTATCATTTTAATTGTTTGCTTGTATTATTTGTGTGGTTTAATTGTTTGCATATTTTTTTGTCTTTTCCTTGAATACACAGTTTGGTCGAAACTTGAATTTGTGTTCCAATTCCACTGATTAGGCGTATCCAGTTCTCTGTCCAATACAGCGTATTCATCCCAACAGATTAATACGGCGTATCCACTTCCATTGGATACGGTGTATCGATCTTCTGATAAAATTCTTTTCCATTCTCGTATTTTAAGCCCACAATTGTTTTTGATATACCTTTCTACGCTTTCTATGATAATTTCTGGATATTTTTCATAAGAATGACTAAGGTTATTCAAAGAAGAGTTCAAGAATTTATGGACGTTTAGGTCGAGAGTTCGCTCACTTGCGACACATCACTTGAAATTTTCAACATGGAAGGCAGCCGATTAAACGGGATGGATAATCATTTATTCACATATAAAGTTGAAGTTGCTAACATCCCATGTAACTCTGTAATGGATTATGATTTGGTGGATGAATGATGATGATCAAACTTTACAAGTTCAAAGAAGGTGACTTTCTGGACTTACACCTTAATGACATTGAAGACATGCTGTTGTTAATTGCTCAAAACAAGCTCTTCAACCTGGACGGTGATGTGATTGTGGACTTCATCACCGCTCTTAAAATGTTCACCCAAGAAATCATTGTTAAGAACAGGGTTGAAGACGTGCAGCTAGGTGTTGAAAGTTACCAAAGAAAGCTCAACCTAACCAAGCCTCAAAGAACATGTCAGCATATATCAGTCAAAGAACCATACACTCCAAACTATGATCCACCGGGGATTATCTATGAAAACAAGAACAAGAAGAAAAGGCTGATGCATGCTGATGAAGTCAATAAGTTTTGTGACGGGACTCTCCAATTAGTTCGTAAAATTCTTTGTGAAAGGATCCTGAACTTCAAGTTTGGTCACAACAAAGATATGTCTTTGAGGGAGTGGACAGCAAAGGATAAGAAACGCATAGGCATCATGGTGAACAAGATTGATGATCGACTGTTGAAAAGACAAATTCTGAGAAGCTTAGAAATACTGGTTGGTGGAAGGAAAATAGAGAAGGACAAATGACTTCTGCAGCGGACAGTATGACTACATCATACTTGGTTTAAACATGTCTGGTCCTATCTCATATCTTATCTTGTAAATTATATAACTATGTAGTGTACAAAAATAAGTATATATGTGTTAAGTACAATTTTTTATGAATTTTTCATTAAATTTAAAATCTTTCAAAATATGTACTTAACACTATATTCTTACCTAAATAATTAAGGGGGAGCATTAATATGTTCCAAATAAGCTTGCTAACTAGGAACATCTCTCTCCCCGAACAGTTTTAATCAATTGATATCCCAAATATCAAAAAGATTTCAACTTTTTTGATAAGGGGAGAAAATATGATTAAAAACTATGCAACTAATAAATATGATCAAAAAGGACTCTAGTGTAGCTTCTTCCTCATATGTGCAAAACACTTTCAAATATCGATGCACGTATGCAGGGGGGGGGAAATTTTAGAAAAAAAAACATCAAGGTACAAAATGTTTTGATTTATATCATCAGTACCTTGGTTGAGTTTTTCAAATGGTTTTAAGGCAATGAAAACAATACCCAAAGACCGACCATTTACTTAATTTTATAGATTTATAAGGTGGTTAAGATTAGGTATTCGTTCCTATAATCCAGCCAGAACCGAAGGGATCTACCTAGGGACATTCCTTTAGATAGAATAGAAGTCCTTAGGTATGATACAAAAGGAGTAAAATTGAGAAGGGGGAATAATGTGGACTAAGACAGAGCTAACACTGGAAGAAACCCAACAAGGTGTTAGTGATGAAGTCTTGGTAAGCATTGAAGGGGTTAAGAATGAAAAAGAAAAAGTAAAGTTAAAGGGTGAAAAGAAAGAAGCCCTTCTTACACCTAGGTAGAAATCGGGTCAATACATATGCTATCAGAAACACTAATCTGTTATCTGGTATTAAAGATAGACATCATGAACCCAGTGATGCAATGTACAACCCTCCCTAGCCACTCAGAATCTCTTAAAAGATTTTTGTTTCAATTCTCATGGAGACTAAACACATTATCTATTAATTTTCTTACTCCGAGTTAGTTAGTATTGAAAAGGTGGCAGTCAACTCCAGCCTCTGATTACTAAAACCAAAGTACATTGCTGAGTCTATAGCCATAAGAGATCATCCATAAATCTCACTAGGACACTATTTATCATTCACTTGTTCTTCATACACTATGAAAACAAGTTAAATATCAAGAGTCCTACGCATTATCCTTGTGATCTGGCAGAACATCAGAGTGACACTTAAGTATTCACAATGACGATGGAAATCCTTCCAGAGCCAAGATCAAACAAGCTCTACGGTAGGTGACTTGTGATATCCTATATGAATCAAACTTGTGACACTAGATATCGATTCGGTCCAGATTATGAATTGACGATTTAATCAATAAGATAGTAACTAACCGATTCACTCTTATCGTGTTGTCTGCTTTGAGATGTTTCGGTAAAGAGAACAAGCAAGAAAGGTGATCATGATGCTCACACATTAGAACATCCGATGCTTATGCTGGAAATCCTATCAAGGAGATTCTTTTTAATTTGAATCTACCTGATCACAGGTCGGTCCTCATGGAACCGGAGGTTAATCCAACCAAACCTGGGCGAATGACAAAGCCATATTCGTCCACAATATTTATTGCAAACTATTTTATTACAGGTTCATGTAAAGATGAGATGGAGATACCTTATTCTGGAAAAGTCAAGTTCATAACCGTATGCTCATACTTGATCGATAAATATAAAGATATGATGAAAGCTCAAGTGCATGTTACTCAAGTCTTCGGCTACTCTGATACTCAAAAATGTCTTCCTTGAATTCATTAAGTGTTCAAGATGAAGTAATCCAAGGAAGATTACACAATTTCTTTCAAGACAAAAGAAAAGTAAGAGCATGTCGGTCCAGAAGTCACCAAGTTCACAAGATTACAAGATTCACGATGATATAGAAGTGATGATGCAAAAGTGGTGATCTCAAAGAAGCACAAGATCATAGTTTATTATGTGAGAAGGAGCAAGCTCAAGATCAAGCTCACTATATATTAATACAAGATATAGATGAAAGTATCAAGACTACGAGCAAGACCAAAAACATTCATGGAATGCTAGGCGTAAGATTTTTGTAACTTGGAGTGATCTCCCTTAGGGGGAGATTGTTAGGAATCAAGAAAAGACTCGGTCACTACCAAAATAGTATATTGTAGCTCGTAGTCAATTGTTTTGTTACGTGTAAGCTAACCGGGCCAAGCCCATGGACTATCCATGGGCTTGTCGTCCATATGTAGAAGTGTATAAGCCCTCTCCATGCCATGGAGAGGGTGGTTGGTTATTTGTAAGAACTCCCATTTTATGTTATTTTACTTTCTCTCTCTACAAGTGACATCCACTCTCTTTCTCTATCTAGTTTCTCTTTAGAATCTCATCTAGGTCTTGATTTGTGATATCATCATATTGTAACACCTCATGGTCTTCTTCTACTAGTAGGTCTATTAGCAGGTTCAAAATCATCAGATGCTTCTTCACTTGCAGCCTTTTTTATGACAAGACAAGCATGTAACTCATGAGCTCGCCTTGTTTCATCAGCAATTTCAGCATCAGTTTTGCTGATAGCCTTTCCTAGCTCAAGTGCGACTTGTGGATCATTTAGGATTATCTTGTTATCGATGGTGATTGTGTTTTTCTTCTATGTAGTGACTTCTTGTTGCTTTCCTTTAGAACCTTTACCTCTAGTCTTCTTTGAAGGAACTAAGCCTATAGAGTAGCCAATGAATGCCTTATAAACTTTTGATTGCTTGATTGCATTAGTCACCATCGTGCTTGGAATAGCTTTTCCATACTCTTGAACGTCTTCTCCAATTCTGACAAATTTCATACGGTTGAGAACTTCATCATCCTTAATAGTATTGAGACCAGAAGGCAGTCCTTTGGGAATAGATTTGTGATTGGAGAGGAAATGGTTGATGGTGATTTTGGTGAATCTAGGGTAAGGCATGTTTTCACGTCTGCCTTTCTTCAACTGCGCCCTGTTGTCAATATGATAAGCGAAGTCTTCCCAAATCAACTCATAAGCATAGTCTATATTCTTCTTATAGAACATACCCTATATGATAGCGATTCTTTATTGATGAAGTCTATCATTGCTTGATATATTTCCTAAGAGACACTTGTTGATGATTGACCCTAGTGTTCTCTAAGGTTGGTGCATATGGTCAATGATCATTTTTGGAAAATTAGTCAACTCGCCCTTGTATCCGAGTTCAAGAAGAAAGTCAAGCAATTCTTCTTTAGATGGAGATTCGATGAATTCTTTGCCTGGAACTCTTGAGCAAATATCAAGAGTGTTAGCCTCAAAATATTGAGTCAAACAAGGAAGCTCGGCTACTAATCATGGAAGCTCGATCTTTATTTAGTAAATGTTGTAATAGGCTAGAATGGGAATCGGGCTCGTTAATTAATCTAATATTCTACGTGTTTCGGACTAAGGTCCAAAGTAATCCCGAGCTCGACCCAAGAAAACAAATACCACGACCCAATAAGCCTTATAGAGGCCGGCCCATTAAGTGGTATAAATACCCCTCTCTAAGTATGGAGAGGGTGTTGGTTCTCATTTGTTACACACACTCTTTAGGTGAAATCAACCATCTCATTTTCTTTTCTCTTGTTTCTCTCTCTAACTTCTCTTTACTCTTCTTCTATTTTCTCTTATCTTATTTTTCTTGTGATTACCATGGTGAAGTGAAAGTGATTGTTTGGTCTTAACAATTGGTATCACTCGCCACGGGCGGGTTTAGTAGTTTCGTTGTGTTCGATTCGAGCTTATTCATTCGGCTAATTTTTTTTCTTTCATCATATTTTTTTCATACCACAACAGTAGTTTAGGTATACAAAGTAGTTTTGTGGTTTCATCATATAAAACAGTAGGTTGCATCTATTTTATCATTTAGGAATAGCATATCTATTGTCCTTTAGGTATAAAAATTACAAAAAGTCATGTTTTTTTGTTATGTCTTCAAGTTTAAAATCTTTCTGCTAAACTTCGTCTTTGTTTTCGATTTTCTTTTCATTCGTTTTTGTAACTTATTTGTTGCTTATATTCATGGCTTATCTCGTTGGAAAAGTGCTTATTTTGAAGCTTATTATTTGCTTCTTGGGTTGGCTTATTCTCGTGGTCCACATTTGAACAAGACAAGGAATCTTAGCATCGTAAGTTTTGCTGTGTTTTGCTAACGAAGAAAAACGCGTTCTAAGTGTTTGATATTTTGTCGAGACGAATTAAGCAAAAGTTTAAGAAGGCGAATTAAGCACAAGTTTTGTCGAGGCGAATTAAGCAAAAGTTCAAGGAGGCGAATTAAGCACAAGACTAGCTAGGAGAATTAATCTTTCAAAGTGAAGGTGAATTACTCCTTTCACAATGGAGGCGAATTACTACTTTCTTGGAGGCGAAATAATACTTTCTTGAAAGGAAAATTAAACACTTTTAAAATAGTTTTGGGTTTTTTGGTTTCGAGTGTCGGTTGATCACGCGTCTTCTAACTACAACCATTACGATCGTGATTCTTCGTAGATCATCGTGATATATTTGGTTTTTACCGACGATAATCGTATAAGTTCGCGAGCAAGGAAACAAAGTCGTTTCATTTTATAACTTTTAAATCGAAGAAGACATAGTTTCGGAGGGAATTTGTTAATTAATAAACTAAAATTGAAAAGTGACACGTGTAGTCCCTGAACTCAAAGACAATTTCAAAGCTAGTCCTTTGTTGAATTATTAACCCTTCAAGTTGAAACTATTCTGCACCGTTAGCCCTTTTTCAACCAAATTTCTCTGTTAGTCCTCGTTAGATCATTAATCATAAACAAAAGCTCAAGTACTTCAATTACAACAACGACTTCAACAAAAATTCATCATTGTTTCATGGTTTCTTCTTAACTTTGTAATATCCTGTGAAAGATTCCATTCTTTTCTCGGTTTAAATCAAAGACATGTAAAATATCGTGAACGTTAATTGAATTCAATCCACAACAATAATCACTTTACCTACTTTAGATCCTTCAAATCATTTTCACTTCATAACAATCAAATCATTCATCATGACTACTCCAATCACAACTTCCACAACTGACAGTCAAATGTATAACAACATCATGGTAGCTAGATCAAGAGATCGTCCACCAATGCTTGCAATGGGAAGATATGCTCAATGGCAATCACGTTTCCTAAGATACATTGATACAAGACCAAATGGTGATGCCTTGACGAAATGCATTCTCAAAGGTCCGTACAAGCTCACTACTATCACAATCCCAGGTGTACCTGTAACAGATGATACTCTAGTAGTTCCAGAACGAACAGCAGTTGAGACACTCTTGACTATGTCTCCTAAAAACAAAACTCATTATGAATCAGAAAAGGAAGCAATCCATTTGCTATTGACTAGAATTAGGGATGAAATCTACCCAACTATTGATGCTTGCAAGACAGCTCATGAAATGTGGATATCTATTGAAAGGCTATAACAAGGTGAATCTCTCAACATTCAAGATGTCAAGACTAATTTGTTCTGGGAGTTTGGAAAATTCACTTCTAATGATGGAGAGTCCATCGAGTCATACTACTCTAGATTTTACAAGATGATGAATGAAATGATAAGAAACAACTTGACATTTGCTACGATGCAAGTCAATGTTCTGTTTCTTCAACAACTTCAACCAGAATGGTCAAGGTTTGTGACTATTGTCAAGCAACAACACGACTTGTATACAGTCTCATATCACAAGCTCTTTGACATTCTGAAACAGTATCAAAAGGAAGTTAATGAAATCCGTGATAAGAGAATAGCCAAGAATGCTAATCCATTAGCACTTGTTGCTACTGCTTCACCATATCTAGATCCTTATTATCAAGCACCAAAATCTCACAAACCATATGCACCAACATCAAAACAATTATCTTCCACTAGATCTAATGCATCTACCAAATTCAAAGGCAAAGAGATAGGCAAACCAGTCACACCTCCATCTGAGTCAGCTTCTGAAGAAGACAGTGATCCTGAACAAGCTCAAAGAGATAAGGATATGCATAAAAATATGGCACTCATTGCAAAGTACTTCAAAAAGATCTACAAACCTACCAACAACAACCTTAGAACTTCTTCAAACTCTAGAAACAAGAATGTTAATACTACTCTACGGTACAAGAATGACAATCAGACTGGACAGTTTAGGAATCAGAGGACAGTGACAATTGCTGGGGCTAGGGAGACTATAGGCAGTCAGGTAGTGCAGCAGACTGGGATATAGTGTTTCAATTGCAAGGAATTTGGTTATTTCGCTAAGGAATGCAAGAAACCAAAAAGAGTAAAAGAGTCCACGTATCACAAGGTAAAGACGTTGTTGTGCAAACAAGCTAAGAAAGGTATTCCATTACAAGCAGAGCAATCTAATTGGCTAGAAAACACGGACAAAGGGGTTCCATTACAAGCAGATCAATCTGATTGGCTAGCATACATGGATGAAGAGATTGATGAACAAGAATTTGGAAGCAACATACAAGCTTTATGGCAAAGATCCAGGAGGTTCCTACTGTAGACTCAAGAACTAATACTAAGCCATTGGAACAGGTACAATACGATCCTGAATATAATGTGTTTTCCAATGAGAGACAACATTATGAGAAACCTGAATCTATTAGTAACACATGTGTAGTGGAAAAGGTTGATAGTAATGTCATTCCTGATTCACCGGATATGTGTGATAATGATATTCAGACTGACCAAAATGTTGTAGAATGTGATGATGAGCGTGTTGTGCTTGCTAATTTAATTGCAAATTTAAAACTTGATGTTGATGAAAATAAAAAGATTCAAAAGCAATTAAAGAAAGCAAACACATCACTTGCTCATGAATTGAAAGAGTGCAAAATCTATTCTTGCGGAGACTAGTAGAACTCTGGGGAGTCCACTTAGTATTCAGGATTGTTGTTTAATTGCACTTCAAAATAAACAGACTGAGCTTGAGACGTACAAGACCTTAAATGACCGTACAGTTGACTATGACAAACTTGAACATAAGTTAAATGAAACTCTAGGACTATTAGCTCAAAAAGAAATTGACATAAAAGAAGGTTTAAAACTTAAAGCCTACGAAATTTTAGTTGTCAAAGAGAAACACAATGAGTTAGTCAAATAGAGTATTTTAACAAAGTCACATTATGAAGGTCTTGTCAAAGAGAAAACAAAGGTAATAACGGATTTGAAACTTAAGGAAGAAAAAGACATTGACAAAATAAAATAGATTTCAATAGAAAAGCAGTTAAAGTTTTTGAATGTAATTGTTTACAAAAGGACCCAATCAATTCAAACGATTCATACGTTAGCACCCAAAGGCCCAACATTCAATGGTAGACCAACCTTTGAAAATCCAATGTACCTCAAAAAGGCTCAGTCTAAAAAACCATGTTTGTATGAGATCCCATATGAAAAATCTGATCCTGCAAACAGACTCGTCCCCGATAGGGAAGAGACTCTGACTCTTGAAAAAGAGAGTCAATCAAAATTGAATAAAGACAAAGTGAGACCTTATGACTACACAAAGCTAAATAGTCTTTATGAAATTTTCAAACCAGCAACACAGGAATATCATGAACAGTTGGCCTATTCAAATGAAGTAAAAAGAAAAGTGGAGAGAAAACTTTTGTGAAATAATAAACCAAAAATGTTCAAAAACATCGATTTCTTACCTATTTCAAAATCAATAAGTAAAAGTAGACAAGCATATAATGTAATGACGAATAACATAAATTATTTAAAGAACTTAGTTTGATCAAGGCTATGAAAAGCATTCTCATAGATCATTTTTGAGTGCACCAACATGCTCATGAATATGGAAATCCTAATTAGAGACATGTTTTGATGCCTCCTTGCCAAAAAGACACAAATGATATGTTTTCACATTTTTTTTTATGAACTTAAACAAGAAATACATATCTGATTTCTAAAGTACGTTGAATCCCTTGAAAATGAAATTGACGAACTTAAATCTGATAAAGCAGAATTTTCAAACATGTATGATATACTTTTGCAAGAATGTGTGTCTAATGATGTTATGTGTTCTTATTTGCATTCGTTATCTGATTTAGATGCTCATACTAAATTGCAATGCTTATATCTTCATAAAGTGAAAGAATGTGAGTGTCTTGCACAAAGTTTTCGAAACAAACTGAAATCGAAACAAACTTAAATCGAAACAAACTAAAACTGTTAGTAAAGAAGTTTATACTGAGCTTTTATGAAGTTTTGCTAATTAATAAAACACTCAAATTTCTCTTAACCTTTCCTTTACAACAATGTCATTAAAAATGAAAACGTTTGGAAACAAAAAAAGAATCTTCTTCTTTTCAAAATGAAAATGAACAATAATTCGTAATACAAGATTTGAAAGCTCAATTACAAGACAAGAACATTGCCATAAGTGAGTTAAAGAAACTTATTGAAAAGTTCAAAGGAAAATCTGTGGATACTAAGTTTGATAAACCATCTGTTGTTCGACAACCAAATGCTCAAAGGATTCCAAAACCATCAGTTTTAAGCAAACCGACTCCTTTTTCAGACTCTCTTGAGAGGAACAGTTTTTCAAAAACAAAGTCGGTTTCCAAAACTAATGTGTCAGAGGGTTTATCAAAATCAGTCACTACATAGATTTTACCTCAAATAGCAAGACAAGCTGTAAGAAACACAAATGTGATTAAACTAGGAATGTATCGAATTGACACTGGAACAACATAAACTAGAGCACCTCAGTTGCCTCAGACTTCTAGGAATACTAATCCTCGCGTGTCTATCTCTACAGGAGTAATTCACAGAACTAATGTTAGCAGACCACAGCTTAGGAGCACTCAAATGAAAGATAAGGTCATGTCAAACAATAGTCAAGTGAAGTTTAAGAAGACTGAGTAGAAGACTACCATAGGATTTATAGTATTTCTAATAAAACAAAGTCTGTAACTGCGTGTAATGATAGTTTAAAATCCAAATCTTCGAATGTTAATGTTGTTTGTGCTACTTGTGGAAAATGTGTGTTTAATTCGAATCATGATTCTTGTGTTTCTAAATTTTTGAATGACATGAATGCTAGAACGAAGAAGCCTAAAGTAGTGCCTATTAGTACTAGACAACCCAAAAGTCAAGCAAACAAATCTGTTGCAACACCCCCTAAGAAAACAGTTGCATCAGACTCCACTATCCAGAAATCCAAAAGTTACTATAGGATGTTGTATGAGAAAACTAGTAAGGCATGGAAATAGTGGATAGAACAACAATGCCCATCAGGATATAAATAGGTTCCTAAGACAAAAACGAAATGGGTGCCTAAAGTTAGGAATGAAAATGTGAACAAGAGAGTTAGTTTTGCTATAGATAAGGCATCTAGGATAACTAATGTCTTTAAACTCACAAATACTTTAGGATCTAATTTGTCAAGTATTCCATCGTCCTATAATTCTCTTGCAGATTGTTCAACTCATCCTATTCATTGTTGATACTGGATGCACAAAGCATATGACGGGCAATCTAAAGCTGTTATGTAATTTTGTTGAAAAATATATCGGCACCATTCGGTTTGGAAATGATCAGTTTGCTCCAATTCTTGGTTATAGAGATTTGGTTCACAGAAATATCATGATCAAAAGGGTTTATTACATCGAAGGCCTCAATCATAATCTCTTCTCGGTTGGTCAATTTTGTGATGCAGATTTGGAGGTTGATTTCTAGAAATCTACGTGTTTTGTTAGAGATCTTCAAGGAAACGATTTACTCACTGGTAATCGTGTATCTGATATCTATATAATTTCTCTTCAAGAAACGACTTCATCAACTCCAATCTATTTCATGGCTAAAGCCTCACCAACTCAAGCATGGTTATGGCATCGAAGACTTTCTCATCTTAACTTTGACTACATCAACTTGCTTTCAAAGAAGGATGTCATGATTGGTTTACCTAAATTAAAATATGTCAAGGATCAACTATGTTCCTCTTGTGAAGTGAGTAAAGCAAAAAGAAGTTCATTTAAGACAAAGGCTATTTCAAGTTCAAAAGGACGGCTAAATTTGCTTCATATAGACTTATGTGGTCCAATAAGGGTTGCTAGCATAAATAGGAAGAAATATATTCTGGTAATTATAGACGACTACTCTAGATATACTAGGACTCTATTTCTAAGATCTAAGGATGAAACACCAGAAGTTCTAAAAGATTTCCTCACAATGATTCAATGAAATCTTCAAGCCAGAGTAATTTCTATTCGAACTGACAGAGGCACAGAGTTCTTAAACAAGACACTCCATGCATTCTTTAAACAAGAAGGAATTGAGCATTAAACTTCTACTCCTCGAACACCTGAACAGAATGGCGTTGTCGAAAGACGAAACCGTACTCTCGTTGAGGCTGCTCATACGATGTTCTCAGCTTCTAAACTTCCTTTATTCTTTTAGGCTGAAGCAATCGCAACCGCATGCTATACTCAAAACAGATCTATCATCATCCCGACATATGAGAAAACAGCATATCATATCATCAATGACAGGAAACCTTCAATTAAACACCTTCACATCTTTGGTTGCACTTGTTACTTAACCAGAGATGGTAAAAATTTAGATAAGATGAAAGAAAAAGGGGATCCGTGCATTCTGGTGGGATACTCTACTCAGTCTAAGGGATATCATATTTACAACAAGAGAACTCGATTGATAGTTGAATCCATACATCATAGATTTGATGAAATCAAAGAGATGTCTGAGACGTCTGTTGATAATGACACTTTAGGCCTCATTCCCCAACGACAAAAGGCGTCAGATTATGACAAATCTGGCCCCGTCCCCTAACTACAACATGTTTCTCCATCAGATGATACAACAGCTCCATCACAACAAGAGTTGGATCTTCTTTTTGGTCCTCCGTATGATGAATTTTTCAATGCAGGTACTTCAAGTGTCAACAATTCTTCTTCTCCCACCGAAAATTCTAAACAACAAGACACACCACCTATAATGAATACTCAACCTTCAACAGCACCAACAACTCCAACTACACATGTTAATGCTAAGGAAAACAACGATAATCAAGCAGAAGATACACAGTTTCAACAAGATGAATTTATCAATCCTTTCTGTACACCGGTACGAGAAGTTGTTGAGTCTTCCTCACGTAATATTGATAATTCAAATATGCATACCTTCTATCAACTACACGATTCCGAATACCGATGGACAAAAGATCACCCGCTAGAACAAGTTCGTGGAAATCCATCCAAGCTAGTGCAAACAAGACGACAACTTGCAACAGATCCTGAAATGTGTATGTTCATGCTCACCGTGAGTACCATTGAACCGAAAAACATTAAGGAAGCAATGGCTGATTCCGCATGGATAGAGGCAATGCATGAAGAGCTTCATCAGTTTGACAGACTATAAGGCTGGGAACTCATTGACAAACCGATGAATATCTAATAACTTACTTGATGAGGGAAAGAGATGTGTTTCTAGAGAGAGAGTGGTTGTATGAACACTTTAGAGTGAGAAAGTAAACATGAAAGGAAAATGCATTAAGTGTATGTGTAAAATAAACAACCAACCACCTCTTCAAGGCATGGAGAGGTGTATAAATACCTCAATATGGCTGGCCATATTGAATAATATCTAATAACATACTAGATGAGGGAAAGAGAGGTATTTCTATAGAGAGAGAGAGTGGTTGGATGAACAGTTTGGAGAGAGAGAGTAAACATGAAAGAAAAATGCATTAAGTGTGTGAAAAATGAACAACCAATCACCTCACCAAGGCATGGAGAGGTGTATAAATACCTTAATATGGCTGGCCATAGATAGACTTTACATGGGCGTTCTATGGGCTTTTCCTAACTTGGCCTATTAAGGTTCCAATAATACTTAACGAGCTAACGACAGTTATCTATGGAGTGATCGATACTTTCCTAGGTTTTTCGTATTCCTAATAATCTCCCCCTAAGGGAGGTCACTCCATTTTACAAAAACTTAAACCTAACATACTATGAAGGTCTTCTTTCTTGTGCTCGCAGACTTCTTTTCTTTTTCTTTTTCTTGTGAATAGGGCGTAGTGATCATTGACTTTAGGCTTGAGCTTGTTCCTTTATCTTGACTTGTATATGAATATGTGATCTTGAGCACGTTGAGATCTGATTCGCCCAAACACACTATATATATAAGTATATTAGGATGTAAGGATGTAAACAATTATAGTATAGTAAGTATTTTCCGTCGGGTTTAAGATAAACGCTTTTAACCAAAACATTATATTAAAAACCTCCCGGGTCATTTCCCTCGACGAAGCGTGAATTGAGAATCGGTTAAGTCCGTGATTGCGTGATTTGAATGGTATCAAAGATTTTGATTTAGATTCTAACTCTACTAATAAAAACGAATAAAACATGTAAAAACAAGTAAACAATAAAAACATTTAAAGCACTTAAGAAATAAAGTAAGAAAACGTAAACGAGAATTAATAAAACGCGACATTTAAGCAACTATGATAAATTTAATCCTATAAACGCAAATTTAATTTTTATAAATCCTAATTGACAAAAGAAAATTTTTAGAAAAAGAATTATATTTTTTTTGCTTTTTATTTTATTTATTATGAATTAAGAATGATTTTATTCTAGAAAATTAATTAAAAATAGTAAACTTATCCTAAAAATTTTAGAAAAATTATGAAAAGTTCTTTTATCTATGCAAAATCCTAGAAAAATGCAAACTCAATATTTTGCTGAACAAATAAGCATGAAATAAGCCATAAAGCTCGAATAAGCTAAGTAAGAAAAGAGCCGTAAATAATAAATGTTGCAAATAGAGTATGAAAAAGTCCCAAGGGCATATGGTTTAGTGTGTGGGGTGTTAAGGCATGTATGTGCAAAGAGGGAGGTCACAGGTTCGACCCTTGTGACCATCTCTTTATACAAAACATTTTATTTTTTTATTTTTCTTTTTGAAAAGCTAAATAAAATGAAAATAAGCAAACTTAATTAAGACACCTTTTCTAAAAACTATAAATAAACTAGAAAACAGCACAAAATGAGCAAACAGTCAAGCATATATCCTAACAGTTTAAGGCTAAAATTGTTTGGGCTTTTAAGACTTATACAACATATGAAAAATTAAAAACTAACAAAGGGGCACTACCTAGACTTAATAAGCTAAAGGGACTAAAAATAAGAAAACATGATGATCATAAAGCTTATAAAAGCTAAAAGCACAATAGACTTAAACTAGCAGTTTTTGAATGACTCCTAAGCATTTTTAAGTTCAAATTCAGATCAAATAAACATATGGAAATAGGAAATGATCAAAAACAGCTTAACTACTATAACTAAACTACACTACAAAGCTAGAAATAAGCTAATAGAGAAACTACATAAGCTGGAAAAAGCACTTACAAGAGACAGATTGGCCATTTAGGTTTACATACTTTTAGCTAAAACTGATAGGCTTAAATAAGCACTAATAAGTCCTTATAAGCTAGCAAAAAGTAAATAAGCTAAAATAGACCTAATCCTAAACCTAATAAGCTATGAACACAGAAATTAAACAACACAACTATGCTAAAAATCATCTAAAAGACACAAAGACAGCAGACATAAAAACACAGTTTCCATAAGACTTTTAACTGAATTTAAGCCAACATTTAGGACAATTAAGCACTAGTAGAGAGCTAAAAAACAAAAAAACATATAAAGTCTAACACTTAAAGAACTAAAATAAGAAGAAATTAAGGAAAATGACTAAGAGAATTGGCTAAAAAAGCTTATTACATAACAGACAGCTACCACTACTTGAACTAGGATTGAAAGAGCTACGTTAAGCTTATTTTTAAGACTCTATAAGTACTTTGAAAAAGCAACAACCTAAGAATAAATGGAGACAATACACAAATAAGCTAAATAAAGCTGGAAACAACAAATCTCATAAAAAAATAGGGCTGCAAATCAACTGCAAGCATGGACATTAAAATCAGATTTAGAAAAGCTAAATTTTCTCCTTGACAAAGATAAAGACCTAATAAGCAAGGAAAATAAGCTAGGAACCTAAAACAAATGAAGAGACAAGCTAATCTAAACTAAACAAAACATAAAAAGCAAAATTAGTAGTCTGAATAAGCTAATAGGTTTGAATAAGCAGTTATGCCAAACACCCTTTTAGGTTACTGAAAACTTATTCTAAAAACAAAACAGATCTCTAATCAACCTTTTTAAGCAAAAATAGATTAGACCTATGACTAAGAAGACTAAATAAGCAAAAATTCTAATCTAATAAGCCCTAGAAATAAGCTCAAACCTTCAGCAATACTAACTGCTTATGACAGTAGGACTAATTACTATGAAAGCAGTTTAAACTAATTAAGAAAAAGATTTTTGCAAAATTTTAAGCTAAAGACATACTAAGCTACTTAAAAACTGATTAAGCATAAAATAAGAAACAATTAAGGAAATAAGCAGTAAAATAAGCAGATAAACAATAAGCATGTAAAGTAAGCTAAAAAAAGTAAAAATGAAGTGTACCTTAATCCCTTGCCCAAAACAGGGATAAAATTTGCTTTTTCAAACTTAATCTACAAGATCAGCTTATGAAAATAAGCTGTAAAAGACCCATAAGCCCTTCTCGGATTGGCTTATCATCCATATTAGATTAAAAACAAACACCTTAACCTATTCCTTTAGTAACTGAATAACCAAGCTCAAACAAGCTTATTTGAGCTTATGAACTTTAGAGAGAGCAATGTAGCTTATTAATAGCTTAACAGCTTATTAGTAACATATTGAAACCACTTTTGCATAAATGAAAAAGGAAATTTTAAGCTCAAACAGAATTTTATTGAATGAAAAAGGAGATTACATTACTGAAAAGGAAATTACAAATAAATGACTATAAGCTGGAAAAATAAGTTATAAGCTAATCTACACTACTCCTACTCTAATCCTACTCCTAGATATCTTCAGCTGAGTGAGGAGAGCTCCTATTTATAGCCATGAGAAGATGATTCTAGATCCAGGGACGCTCCCCTCTCTTCTCATCTGAACCCTTCAATCTTAATTGCTCTTCAAGCAAATAATCTGAGCCCTTGATTTTGATGCCACATCTTTTATCCAATCATATGCGTTGGGATTGCCAACGTGGATCCAAATCTTGTCAGACCTGTCAGAACTCCTTCTAAAAGCAATAGCAAGCGTGTATTTGGTGGTATTTACCCTGTGTTTGTGTGTGTGTGTGTGTGTGTGTGTATGTGTGTGACTGAATATTTGGAGATGTACAGTAAATCCCATTCTTTTGACTCATTGACCCGTTTTGGTATAAGTTTGACCGGGTAAAAAGGTTATGGGCTTATGGTTATAATTTGGGCCATGAAATTGGTTTTAGGATTAATGGTATATGGATTTGGGCTTATGTTTTAATATTAGACTTTAAGGCTTATAAATTATTAATCTTGGGCTGACCCAACCCATTAAGTGGGCCCGGGTTGGTCCGTGGAGTATGGGTATGCCTTTGGCTTCGGTATTTTCTCGCTCTTTTCATTCTCGTGCTCGGCTTTGTCCATTTTTGCTTCAATTTTTTCCTTTTTGATAAATATCTGTACTTGCAAGACACAAATCACAAAACAAACATATACAATACATTTTTATCATGTTTTTTGTCATTTTTTGTCTTTTTAGCTCGTTTAATAAGGTAAAAGGTATGTGTAAAATAGCACATACCGGTTTATGTTTCAAAACTTCATAAAGTTTAACGTATTACTTTGATTTATTAATTTAAGGAAATATTGTATCACTGTTCGGGCTATCATAATCCAGAGGCCATGTAGTATCGTTTGAGGAGTCAGGACACTTTAAATCGTAAACCCAACAAACTCGTCAAAATAAATACCCAAATGGAACCCCTCACATGAAATTCCCTAGTAACGTGATACGATAAGATTTTAAGTTTCTTCAAAAGCTAGTCGATGATAAATTACGATAATTATATAACGTAATTATTTTATAATGCGTCGATCGTTGATTAATAGTGATAAATGTATCGGGTTTTAATAAAATCGAGTCTTATTATATTAATATATATTTTTATAATTTATATAAAAATGTTATATTTTATATTTTTAAGAATGCAAAATGGTAATATATACCCTCGATTTATAAACTTTTACAATTTTAGTCCTTTATATATAAAGTATATATAATTTAAACCTTTAACTTTAAAAGTTCGCAAAACAGCCCGTTATAGTTATAACTTTAGGAAAATGACATTTTCATTCCCTCTAGTTATAAATTTCAAAAAGTTACGATATATACCCCTATGCATGAAAACATTTGCAAATCAAGTCCAAAATTCATAATTTTGATATTTTTGAAATCCAAAAGAGTTTTGCAGCTTATGGCTTATTAGAATAAGCTAAAATAAGATGTTCTAACGTAACAAAAGTTTAGAAAAAGGATTCGTTAGCTAGAAAATCAAAACGGGTCGTTTTTAGGGTTTTAACCAAAAACGCATGGGTTTGAGGATTCAAGGCTTGAACAAGAGTTTATATAGGATCTAACAAACCTTATGAAAGATTTAAAACAGATTATAAGTTTATGGAACAAGATTTTGAGCTTACTTGAGCTTAAATGGGTCAAAAAGAGGGTTTTGGGTTCGTACGCCTAGAAAACGCCTTCAAGGGTTTCTTTTTCTTGATTCTTGGCTTCAATTATGATCTTAGGGACTTCACTTGATCTTCCTTGGCTTTATTTAGAACTCCATTTGTATGTTTGATGAGTTTTGAGGTATGTTTGAAATGGTTTGCATGTTTTGGCTTATATAGGGTCGAATAACCTTTGGTCGCCAAGTTTTCTTGGTGTGGTGGCTAAGTGGGTTTGGAGGAGATGAACGAAAGGGAATGCTAGTTTGATGAGTCTTAAGAGCTAGGACGTACTTTGAATGGTTGGAAGGGTGTTGGAGGGGGTTCGGGTTATCATAGGGGTGACAAGGACCACGGTGTTCTTTTGTCTCACTTGGTGGCTAAGGGTGTGATAGGAGGTGCTTGTATGCTTTCTTGGGTGACATGGTTTGGTGACGGGTCATGGTTGGTATAGAATGCTAGCTTGAGGTCGTGCTTGAGGTATTTGATTGGTTTAAAATGGGTTAAAATGAAATAAAGGGGTGTCGGGTTGGTTTTGGTTTCGGTTAGGGTTTTTGGTTTTAATTCGAGTTAGGGTTTAGGGTTTAGGGTTTAAGGTTTAGGGTTTAGGATTTAAGATTTAGGGTTTAGGGTTTAGGTTTATTGTTTAGGCTTTAAGGTTTAGTCATTGGTTTAGGTTTAAAATGAAATTAGGGTTTTAGATTAGGGTTTAGGTTTTTAGATTATGGTTTTAAGATGATTTAGGATTTAGGTTTAGGGTTTAGAGTTGCTGCATTGTGTATTTGTACCTTGTGCTAATAGTACAGTGGTAAGAAATTAGGATGAATTTGGAGGGAAAATGAGTTAGTTTGAATTCGTGCTTCATGGATTTATACATTGAGCATAAATGAGTTGTACATTGACTTGGAGGGAAATTATATTTCAAATGTTATGCATTGTACACTTGTACACATGTTTGAAGGCTTGCACATTCATTTTATATGTATACATTACATATAATTAGGGTTTTGATATAAACGTTAACGGATAAAGTCTATTTTGATATAACATTGTAAATGGTATGTTAAATGGATAATGTACTTGGTAAAAATAATATTAATATATAGACTTGACATATTAGGATGTTTACATGATATAAACATAGATACAAATGGCATTGGTAGAGGTTGCGTGAGCTCATTTACTTTAGTTATGTAAACCACATTACATAATGGAATAAAGCGAAAAATTTCCCTGTAAAAAGGTGGTATATATAATAGATGGATATTACAGTGCATCTAATTCTATTGAAGCTAGCGGATCAACCCCTAGGAGCAATACAAAGAAAGATAGGATGTCGCAAACTTCATGTAGTAACAAGAAGACAAGTAAAGTAGAAGCCCAACCTAGGATTGCTAAGTCTAGTTTGAATAATACGAATCGTGTGTCTAAAATAGTCCGTAATGAAATTGTTAAGCATTCTGTGTTGAACGCGAATTCTGAACTTGTTTGTGCTACCTGACATGAATGTACGTTTGATGCTATTCATGATCTATGTGTTCGTGATTATCTTGTTGATGTGAATGCTCGTGTTAAATCTAAATCTGTGAAATCTATATCTGTTAAGAGCAAAAATAAGCAAATGTGGAAACTTACTCGTACAGTTTACACTAATGTTGGATATAGTTGGAAACCTACATGACGGACCTTCACTATAGTTGGAAATACATGCCCTTTAACTAGGATCATCTCCACTAATGTAGTACCTCCTAAGAAATCTATATCAACAACACCAGTTAAGCAAACATAACTAAGTATTAACAAATTAGGGAAACTCAAAGATATAACAAATGTAGGGTCGAGTATAAAATCTAAGACTGTAGGTTCTAAGATTTCTTACCACTCAGAACCCATGCAAAACTAGGGATCCAATGTTTCTACTGCTCCATCTTCTTCCCGTATCAATTTCAGGTCGTACAAATCATACTCTGGTACCTGGACTCAGGCTGCTCCAAGCATATGACTGGGCAGCGCTCTCAGCTCATCAACTTTGTTAGCAAATTTTTGGGTACTGTTAGATTTGTAAACGATCATATTGCAAAGATTATAGGTTATGGTGATTATCAGCTAGGGAATGTGACAATGTCATGGGTTTACTATGTTAAGGTGTCTCGAGCACAATTTGTTCTCTATGGGTCAATTCTATGACTCAGATCTTGAAGTTGCATTTCGGAAACATAATGATTGCCAGGAATTGGATGTCTTGAAGAATGACTGGTCACGAACTGAGGGATGATGGATATTGGTACTTCATGCCGGGAGACTATTTCTTTGATGTACAACCTTGTAAGGGTTTCCATACTATCTGTCTCTCGGGTAGGGATGAAATGTGCGGATTTGGTAAGGCGATCGACAATGACCCAGATTGTGTCATGTCCGTTTTAGTTTTGGGTAGTTAGTTTTTGTGATTGAAATCCATTGTATTCTACTCCCACTTCAACATAGGAATATCGGGTCAGTACCAGTAAGCGAAATTGGCATTTTGGACATTCTGCTTTAACTCAAGTGCATGTTAAATACTTGCCAACATAATCAGTGATGATTGGCTTTCTGTTAGGCCACAAGAGTTTCTTTATAATCCCGATATCATCTTTGTCAGACCTTGGTGGAAATGGATTACTTGTTTTTAGGGAATATGCATGATCAAGTCTCTCAGATTACCAAAGAGTGGTAACCAACTTCGATTCTTGATACATCGGGTTCCATCAGGACGTATTTCAAATGCTTTGTCCATTCCTCGTAAGTTCTCAGCTTTGAGGTTTTCTTCTTTGAGTGCTTCAGTTTGAGCTTTAAGAATTTGTGATGGTAATTTTGGATGAATGGTCATAACTAATGATCTAACTCAGAGTGGTTTGATTCGTTCCTTCCGGCTTAAGGCACTGATGCTTACAACATTTTTTTCCAGGATGGTAGGAATTTCACATCGTAAATCTGCAAGCAATTCTAACCAATGGCATTGTCTCATGTTTAATTCTTTCTGATCAAGGATATGCTGAAGACTTTTATGATCAGTGAACACAATACATTTGGTGCCATACAAATAGTGTCTCTAAATTTTAAGAGCGAACACTACTGCTCCTAATTCGAGATCATGAGTGGTATAGTTTTCTTCATTAGGCTTAAGTTGTCGGGATGCATATGCAATAACATTCATCTCTGTACATTAACACTGCTCCCTGTCCTCTTGATGGGGATGCAATCACAGGTAAACAACAAAATCATCATTTCCTTTTGGTAATGCTAAGATTGGAGCTTCACATAGCTTCTGTTTAAGTAGTTGAAAAGCTGACTCTTGGTCTTTTCCCCAGATATACTTCTTGTTTTTCTGGGTTAATTCAGTCAAAGACTTTGCAATCTTCAAGAAATCTTTGATAAATCTCCGATAATAACCGGCAAGTCCTAAGAATTGACGTATTTCTATGGGTGTAGTAGGAGATGTCCAATTCTTAACTGCTTCAATCTTGGTGGGGTCAACATGAAGTCCTTGACTATCAATTAAGTGCCCAAGAAATTACACGATACTGATCCAGAAATCACATTTGGAGAACTTGACATATAGTTTCTCCTTTTTGAGTAATTCCAAGACTATTCTCAGATGATTTGCGTGCTCTTCTTTGTTACGAGAGTAGATAAGAATATCATCGATGAACACTATCACAAATTTATCCAAGTATGGTTTGCACACACGGTTCATGAGATCCATGAATATAGCAGGTGCGTTAGTTAAACCAAATGGCATCACTTGAAATTCATAGTATCCCTACCTCATTCTAAAAGTTGTTTTGGGAATATCTTCACCCCTGACTCTCAGTTGATGATAGCCTGATCTTAAGTTAATCTTCGAGTAAACACTCGAACCTTGAAGTTGGTCAAATAAGTCATCAATCCTGGGTAATGGGTAACGATTCTTTACGGTAAGTTTATTCAACTCTCGGTAATCGATACACATCCTAAAAGATCCATCTTTCTTTTTAACAAATAAGACAGGAGCTCCCCAGGGTGAAGTACTTGGTCGTATAAAACCTCGGTCTATTAACTCTTGAAGTTGGTTAGATAGTTCTTGCATTTCTGAAGGAGCTAATCTATAAGGTGCTCGGGCTACAGGTGTCGCTCCAGGAATTAGACCGATTTGGAATTCTACTTGGCGAACAGGAGGAAGGCCATGTAGATCTTCAGGAAAAACTTCTGGGAATTCTCTGACTACTGGGATATCTTCTAGTCTTTTCTCGTCTGACTTCTTTTCCATTACTTGGATTACGAAACTTAACAACCCCGGGATATATACCTTTTGGTTTTTATACAAGATATGAGACTTAGTTGGGTTTTACTTTAGTTACCTCGGATGATCAAAGTTTCACCGTTGATGGGGATGTGGACGACTTTCTCATCACAGATAATTCTAGCATGATACTTGGATAACCAATCCATATCAATGATGACGTCGAAACTACCGAGTTTGATCGGCATAAGATCAATTTCGAAAGGTTGGTTTAACAAGGTTAGGGTGCAACCCTGAATAACGGTGTTTGTGCTTACTAGGTTTCCATCAGCCATTTTTATATTGTAAAAGGTATCTATTATAATGGGTGGAATATTTAGCATAGAGGCAATAGATATGGATACAAAGCTTTTATCGGCTCCAGAATCAAATAATACTCTAGCTAGACGTTGGTTTAGAAGGAACATACCCATGACTACGTTCGGGTCTTGGTGAGCATTCCTATCCCTCAACATGTAGGCTCTTCCCTGGGCATTGTTGTTGGTGGTCTTTCGGCACTGATTTGCATAATGCCCTTTCTCTCCACAGGCATGACAAGTAACTGTCACTGGTAGCAGATTACTTCTAGTGGCTGGCCCTTTGTTTTTGCAGTTCTTGGTCAGATGGCCCACCTTGTTGCAAGTATTACACTTGACAGTGCAAGGTCCTATGTGATGCAGAGTGCATTTCTTACACAAGGGACGGTTTCCAGTATACCCATTGTTTTTAGTTGGGGTGGCAGCATAAGCCCTGAAGGTTTCCTGTCTTCTGTTCTGTTATGGTTTGGAGAATTATTGTAGCGGTTTGTTTGGTTGTTGGTGTTACGGTAGTTGTTGTTGTTGTTGAAAGTTCTTCTGTCGTCAAACTTTCATTTGTGATCACTTGATACTTGCATCGGAGTGTGCTTTGTTACCTGATCCATTAGCCTCTGGGCTATGTTAATGGCTTCCTCTAGAGTTTGAGGTTTAGAGGCGGTAACATTCCCTTCAATACTTCGAGGCATCCCACCCAATGAAAACTTCCATCATTTTTATCATAATCTAGCACACATTGTGACTTAAGGTTGCCAATTCTTGGAATCTTCTCACATAGTTTTGTGATCCATCCACTTCACAGTCAGATGGTAAAATTCATCTTCCATCTTCTGGACCTCAGTTCAGGGACAATATTTTTTTATCAAAAGCTTTTTTAATTCAACCCAAGTAATCTTGTAAGCTTCTTCTATCCCAATAGGTTGTGCTAAAGTATTCCACCAGTGTTTGAAGCTTCTTAAGTTAACAGTACCAGTAGCAACCTTCACGTGCAGACATCAGTACAGTTGCCCTGGGGTAAAAACACTTAATTCGTTCGCTTCGAACCAGCGGTTAAGTCCAACAGCTCCTTTGAAAACCTTTGACAATTGAAAGGTTGGAAGTCTTTATGAACTCTTTTAGCTACTTTTCTTGCTACAGGAGCCTTCTTTTCTCCGGTGTTCCTATTGTCATTGTCAACATTCTGCCATTTGTTGCATGCTTGTGCTTCCTGAGTTACAGTAACAATCGTCAACAATTGTTTCTGATAACAGCTTGAGTCATGGCTAGTGCTTTAGATGTTATGTCCTTTTGGAGGCATTCTATCATACATAAGGGACAACACGTAATATAAGAAATGTTATCTATAATTCTTTCCTTAAAATGGTAAGATTCAAAAATAAACATTGTCACAATAGTGTATCATAGATACTTAATTGTTATGATTCTACAAGCTATCTAAAACTTTATTAGTTTTATTTTCTAAGGGTCACGGTAAGATTCATAATGATGAAGACGGAGATGTAGTATAGGACACAGGATGAATATAAAACAGGATCACCATTATATTATATTATGAACAACTTGCATTTGTATTGTACATGTAAATTTGACAAGTATATTGTTATTTAACCATTACATTCACGTGGCATAGGTTTAACCAAAAGCTATAATAGTATTCTAATTAGTTGTCGATGGTCCTCTCCTGGCTGTTATTGTGTTATAGATTGCATCAAGATGACTTTCCTTATCGGCTTTATGGATGAACCTGGATATTTCTTTTGATGATTTGTTCTAGATTAGCAATCCTGAAGCGAGCCAGAGAAATCTTGTTGTTATTTCCCAATTGCTTTCTTTGGAGTTTAGCAATTTAGCACGGCCTTTTGGCAGTTCAGCTTCCAGATTATCTTAAAATCTTTCGTTGTTGATCACCGACCTTTTCCAAGGACCTTATATTTTGTCTTCTATATTGTTCAATGCTTGACGAGAGAGAAGTTATCTAGGGTGATTCAAAATTTCCTCAATTTGATCCTTGTGACGTTCCAGACTTGTCTTACAAAAGCAGTGCTTTCTCATATCTCCAAATGTTGAGGTAGGGAGAGAAAGTAGAGGATGCATGATCATAGTCATGGCCGTGGTTTCTTAAGTGGCAATAATTCATTAGGAGAAAGGAATTCTTGAGGTTTAAACATGGAGATAGGCATTGGAGATGGAGGCTAGGCAAAATGTTGGCGGTTGAATATGTTGATTATTTAGCATAATATGCTTGCATGACTTCATTATTTGGGTCATCATGAAAAAGGAAGAGTTGGTGAAGCTTAATGGAAATAATACCAAATGGTTATTTGAAGAGCTAGAATAAGTACTTTCCTGGTGAAGATGGGGACTAGTCCGGGAAAGCCGGGATATTGTCCGAAAAGTTAGCAGGGAAAAAGCAATCCTCATATTGGAAGTAGGGTGGTTGGGAGGAAAGGGACATCACTCTGTTAACAACCCAGCGGTAAATAAAATAAGTTATTTATATAATATTATAATAGTTATGTATCTTTTCATACTATTCGGGAGATGTAGTGGCATGTAGGACTTTCTTGGATAGAAAAAGAAAAGTAGTTATAGTTTATGTTTCAACTTGTTCTTTATAAACTTGTGACTCTTGATACCAATTCATATCACCCCCCCATTTTGAAATATATTAGCAGCGGAAGCTATCTGAGGTATTATTTCATAGTACACAGTCAATAATCATAGAAACGACTCTTAAAGAGACGTTTTGGAAAATTTTAGTTATCATTTCATTTTATTCATCGGAGTTTTTACAAAAAGAGGATCCCAAAAATCTAGAAACAGAAAAAGATAAATAAAAAAAAAAAAAAAAAAAAAAAAAAAAAAACAAAAAAAAAAAAAAAAAAAAAAAAAAATAAAAAAAAAAAAAAACATAAAAAAAACAAAAAAAAAAAAAAAAAAAAAAAAAAAAATAAAAAAAAAAAAAAAAAGAGGAAATAAAGAAAAAAAAAAAAAAAAAAAAAAAAAAAAAAAAACAAAAAAAATAAAAAAAAAAAAAAAAAAAAAAAAAAAAAAAAAAAAAAAAAAAAAAAAAATACATAAGGTTTGAATGATAAACAGTTTGCCTATCTTCAGTATTGTGCACTCCATGCATGAGTTGCTCACTTTACCTGAGATAAACATGCTAAAAAGAACAACACAATGGTAGAGTGAAATTCATAGGTTTTTAGTAAATAGTTTGAATACAAGTTATCGTAAATAGTGGGTTACGTTGTTATACACCCATAAGTGTAATAATTGCAATGAGTACAATTATTATAGAAAATAGTATTATTGCCCTAAGCTCATGACACCGAGGCCTTGAAAAATTCAATATTCACAAGTAGTCTGCACATCAGGTGCCTTTGCCATAACACCCGTCATAGTGATTCAATGAAGTGCGTTTGGTTTTACCCATGAACGGGGTACACCAACGGGGGAAGCTCAAGGATCCCAATAGAATCTTTTCACATCATTCGCGACTCTACTTCATAAAAGTAATTAAACGGTTTCATTGATAGTGGGGTCTGTTTTAATGGGGCAAAAGTAGGGACTTAGGCAATAATATATCAGGATAGCATACAGTAGGAAAACACTTGTATTCATGGTTTGTAATGGTACCCCCTCGAGGGTTCTATAAAACCATTAGAAGATTTAAAAGCGAGGCTATAAATCACTTTAACGGGGAAATCTTATTGATGGCAAAAGTATTTCAAGTGAAAGTACGGACCTCGTCAGCAACCTGGGGAGGTAATATGTCATGTCTTAGTTGATTGTTTAGGTTTCAAATAATTTACAGAGTTTAACATACTTATTTGATTTATTAATTGTATGGGAATATTGTATCACTGTTCAGGATATCATAATGCAGAGGCCATGTTGTATCGTTTGAATGGCGACCAGGGACACTTTTAAATCTGTAAATCCCAACAAACTCATCAAAAACAAATACCCAAAAATGGACCCCTCACTGTGAAAATTCCCTAAGTAACGTAAAACGATAAGGATTGTGGAAGTTTCTTCAATGCTAGTCGATGAAAAAATTAACGTTAGATAATATAAAGTATTGATTTATAATGCGATCGATCAGATGATTAAATAACGATTATGTGTCAGGGTTTTAATAAATTGAGTCTTATAATTTTTATATATTATTTTTATAATTTATATTTAAAAATATTATATTTTATGTTTTTAAGAATGCAAACAATGCAAATAATATAACCTCGCATTATAAACTTTTACAATTTTAGTCTATTATATAAAGTATATTCTATATTAAACCTTTAAACTTTAGAAACTTGCAAAGCAGCCATTGTAGTTATAGCTTTAGGAAAATGTCATTTTCAGCCCCTTAGTTTAAATTTTAGAAAGTTAACTATATACCCCTATGCATGAAAACATTTGCAAATCAAGTCCAAAATTCATAATTTTGATATTTTTAAAATCCAAAAGAGTTTTGCAGCTTATGGCTTATTAGAATTAGCTAAAATAAGATGTTCTAAAGTAACAAAAGTTTAGAAAAAGGATTCGTTAGCTAGAAAATCAAAACAGGTCGTTTTTAGGGTTTTAACCAAAAAACGCATGGGTTTGAGGATTCAAGGCTTGAACAAAGGACTTACACATGATATAACCAAGCTAATAAGAGTTCTAAAACAGATCATGAGCTTATAGAACAAGGTGAGGAACTTACAATCTTGAAAACGGGTTTAATAAAAGGGGGAGGGTTTAGGAGGGTTTTGGTTCGTAGCCTAGAAACGACTTCAAGGTTTCTTTTTCTTGATTCTTGGCATCATTTCTGATCTTAGATGACTTAAATTGATCTTCCCCCTTGGCCTTTGTTTTAGAACTCCATTGTTGGTATGATGTATTCTGAGGCGTGTTTGAACGAAATGGGGTCTTAGCTATTTATAGCGATCGAAATTACCCTTGGTTCCCAAGAATTTTAAAGTAGTGGCCAAGGGTTGTAGGTTGTGAATAACGCAGGCTATAGGGTGGGATTAGGAAAGGCTAGTAGGTGGTAGCTTTGAGGTGGTGGAAGGTGCGTAGGGGGTTCGGTGTCAAAAGGAGGGGTGGACCGAGGGGTTGTTTGGAGTGCAAGTAGTGGGTAGTTGCTTACAAAGGAGGTGATGGAGGTGGTGTAGGCTACTGGGGTGGTAGTAGGTTAGTCATAGAGGTGCTTGAGGTGTTAGGGTGCTATAGCTTAGGTGTAAATGGGTCAAAAATGAAAGAAAAAGGGTGTCGGGTTGGTTTTGGTCTCGGGTTAGGGTTTTTGGTTTGATTTTCGGAATTAGGGTTAGGTTTAGGTTAGCTTAGGTTTGGATTATGTTTTAGGATTAAGTTAAGGGGTTTAGGGGATTAAGGTTTAGGGTCTAGATTAAGGTTTAGGATCAAGTTTAGGTTTTAAAAATGAAATTTGGGTTTTAGGGTATTAGATTAGGGTTTAGGTTTTAGATTCAGGTTTTAAGATGATTTAGGTTTAGGTTTAGGGTTAGAAGTGTGCCATTGAGTGTTGTACCTTGTACTAAAGAGGTGGTAAGAAATTAGAATGAATTTGGAGGGAAAATGAGTTAGTTTGAATTCGTGCTTCATGGATTTGTACATTAAGCTTAAATGAGTTGTACATTAACTTGGAGGGAAATTGTATTTCAAATGTTATGCATTGTACACTTGTACACATGTTTGAAGGCTTGCACATTCATTTTATATGTATACATTACATATAATTAGGGTTTTGATATAAACGTTAACGGATAAAGTCTGTTTTGATATAACGTTGTAAATGGTGCGTTAAATGGATAATGTACTTGGTAAAAAATGATTTAGATATAGAAATGACATAGTAATAATGTTTACATGATATAAACATAGATAGAATTGGCATAGGTAGGTTGCGTGAGCTCGTTTACTTTAGAGATGCAAGTTACGTTGCATAATGAGATATTACAGTGCATTTAATTTAATAGATGGATAATTACATTGATGAAAATTACAGGTTGTTATAGGTTACTTTATCCTCTTCGTTGATTTACTATCTCATCGTTTGCTTAAGGTGAGTTTATAGCCCCTCTTTCTCTTATTTTATATTTACTTTACAAATCTCGGTGGAGAATACATGCTCATTACAACTCGTTTACACATTCATTTACAATCTCTTTTACATACTCTGCTACATACTTGTTTACATACTTGATTTCGTAACTCATTTACATGAACGTTTACAAACTCATTTACATGGTTGATTACAAACTCGTTTACATACTCATTTTCATATCTTGAAATGAGATACAATACTTGTTTTCACTTATGGACGCAACAACTTTACTTTGATTCAAATGATTACAGATTAGATTAAGTTGCATGAACTGTTAATTACTCAGAGGGTAAGCGCGAATGTTATAAAATAGATCTATTCAGGATTGACAATCCCCGTTCGGGTGATTAGCTATCACTGGTGTCGACATACCGAGCCAACGAACGTTATACCATGTCAGAGCACGACTAGAGTCTATAGGGCCAACAACTAACATACCATGAAACTACTTACGTGCCTTGAATAAAGTGGCATACATATAAGTCTACGCCGCAGTTTCATGAACTTAGGGGTGCAATCATAATCATACACGGTGACTATTGTATTGGATACAATGGTCATGTATACTTTACAAAAGCTTTGGTCCAAATTATATGGGATACAATAGTCATACATATCTTTGATTTCAACATTCATACATACACTTTTGGTGAATATTAAAATGATTGAAATGGTCATATACTCTTTACAAATCTTTGATACAACATTTATACTTACAAAAACCTATGAACTCACCAACTTTATGTTGACACTTTTAAGCATGTTTTTCTCATGTGAATTAAATGTTTGGCTTACTTGATGTGCATTGGAGTCTAAGCAATACAAGATTTCTTTTCAAACGACACATTTAGAGGTCGTTCTCCCACATCTTGTGCAAAGGTACTCATGAAGTAACGCTCCTGGACAATATTCCGCTGCGACCCAATTTTGGGGTGTTACAGAAGCATTCCATAAGGTAAGAGTTTCTTAGGTTTGTTTCGAGTTCATTCCATTCTTTTAAGAATGAATAATGCTAGATTGTATTGAGTGGAGGTTTCTATGCAATAAAGCATATGACAAAGACACATAAGGACATGATCCCGATGACCTCCTAGACAAAATACATCTTCACGAATGATTTCAACCCACGATTTCATATGGTTTTGAATTTCGCGAGTTAAAATTTCATTTTCATTGACCACCATCGTTTTCTTATTACGAGTACGAGTTACTTAACCTTGTCGAGGAGTTTGAATAAGAGACTTTATGACCCTTGGAGAAGAAGGAGTGGTTTTGTAATGACCCTTTGACGGAGTACTTATTGCTAAGTAGTCAAGTGAACACATGTCGGTGTATGAGATGTGGCCTTCAAATGGAATTTTCAAAATATGACCGAATTCTTCGACAGTGAGGGAAAATGACTTATTTTGAATGACAAAGTTGACAACAAAGTGTCCTTCAGAATTATAGTCAAATGTAAGCTGTCTATAAAACTCAAGAACAAAGCGAGGAACAATTTGTTCGTTTGTTCACCAAACATTGAAAACCAATTAACTCAAATTTGGCAATAAGATGACACATGTTTTCAAAATTTTGACTTACAACCCGACCCTCATGAAAGTATTGTTTTTCAAGACGGTGTTTTGTAATGGTTGATTAAATTTATTTGATATGAGTGGAATGTAGTTGCGGGTGTTTTGGTGATCTAGTCCGGTGATTCGAGGCATTGTCACCTAAAATAAAAACAACCAAAATCATATTTTATTATCTTATACTTGTATTGTTATTTTGAACTCGTGCCTAATGTGTGCCTATATGTAAAAAATGTGGAGTAACGGTTAACCCGACCTAGAAATAAAAACCTAAGAGTTAATCCAAACGCTTCTTAATTTAATTTTGCTCATCCAAACATGTCAAAAATTACATATGAATTATGTATCTCGAATTTTGTTCATGAGATTATTATTTATGTATGCAAAAACGTTTTTAGAGTGTATTAACAATGCATAAAAATAATTTTATTGTGTTCCTAACGTGAGTGATTTTGAAAATAAAATTGGGGTTTTGTGTGAAAACAATTTTTGACAAACATACTTCGATTTTGGAAATCCTATGTCTACGGGAAGCATATTAGTTATACATTGTATTATAGTAGTCCTAATTGTGCATAATTACAATAATAAAAAAAAATCCCCAATTTTAATTTTTATGTTCATCATGAACCCTAGACATAAATTGAATTTTTTTTGATGAAATGACTTACAATTGATGATGTTATTGATGTTAAGAATGATTGTAGGTGTTGATTTTATCTTCAATTTGAGTTTTAATGGTTGATTTTAAGGTTTCGGTGTGTTTTGGTCGTGGTTCGTCAATGGTGGAAGAGAAGGGGGTGTTTGTTTTTGTGTTTTACAAAATGAAAGAGTTGACAGACATATGGTCTCACTGGTGGCGGTCCCATATCGATATGGGAGCCGTCCGTTTTAATCCGGGGGCCGCCCGAGATATGGGGGCCGCCCTCAGCTGAGGGACTTGGACTAAAACTTGACAAAAAATTTATAAAGAGGAGTGACATTTTAATTTTCCTTTTACGAATAAAAAATACTCAAAGTACTTTGGACGAAGTATTTAAGTTGTCACGACACGGAGCTGAACACGGACTAGAATCGAGACAGAAGAAAAAAGAAGCGGTTTACTGAATGTGTTCCGTCATTCCTAAACCAAGACGTAGATAATTAAACGATTCACGTTTAAGGGGTTTAGTAAGGATGTCGGTGATATTGTCGACGGACGACACTTTTTCGATAGAGATATGTCCTTTCTGGACATTATCATGAAGAAAGTGGTGACGAATTTCGATGTGTATGGTTCAAGAGTGTTGCACTGAGTTTTTTCTAAGGTCAATCGCGCCTTTGTTTTCGCACATAATCGGAACGTCGTCGAGTCGTACGTCGTAGTCGATGAGAGCTTGTTTCATCCATAGTGCTTGTTGACATGCCTTTTTGGTGCTTACGTATTCGGCTTCAGTACTGGATATAGCAAGAGTGGTTTGTTTCTTCGAGAACCAAGATGTCAAACAACATCCCACGAACGTACAAATACAGCTAGTGCTCTTTCAGTCCACATAATCTCCCGCATGATCAGAGTCGGCATATATTACGGTTTCTATGTCGGTCCCCTTAGTATACCATAATCCTAAGTGACGTTAGTGCCTTAGTATCGGAAGGATTCACTTAACGCTTTAAGGTGAGGAGGTTTGGAGCCTCTTGGGAAAAGCGCGGCACAAAGGCAAACATTAAACATGATATCGGGCCTACTTGCCGTTAGATATAATAAATTATCTATCATTCCTCGATACTTGGTACTATCTACCAACTCACACTTTTCATCTTTCGTGAGTTTAGTATCGGAGGACATGGGGATTTCATTGGTTTAGAATCTTCTAAGCCAAATTTCTTAAGCATTTCTTTAATATATTTAGATTGATTAAAGAAGATACCATCTTCCATTTAGTTTATTTGTAATCCAAGGAATGAAGAAAGTTTCTTCCCATACATGCTCATCCTCAATAATTCGTCATGCTTGATTTTGGCAAATTCATCACCACATGTCTTTTGACAAGTCGAGCTGAATATTATGTCATCGACATTATATTTAAACGATGATGAGATTTGTCACTTTTCTTTTTAGTAAAAAGTCGTGTTATCTACATTCCTTTTGTATCATGTTTTAGTATAAGTGAAAAGCAATTTAATCCTATCATACCAAGATTTAGTGTGTGCTGTTTAAGAACCATTAAAAGCTTTCTTTAGTTTATAAACATGGATTGGTTTTTGAATGTTCAATGAATCCCGGAGTCTGTGCACGTATACCTCCTCATGATAAAACTGTTCAGGATGCACTTTTTACATCCATTGGAATAGCTTAAAATCTAAACGCACTGCTAAGCTAATAGCTATCCTAATTGACTTAAGTCTAGCAACTGGGGCATAAATTTCATCATAATCGATGCCCTCTTGTTGATTATAGCCTTGAGCAACTAACCTAGCCTTATTTTGAGAAACGACACCGTTCTCGTCTAACTTATTTCTAAACACCCACTTAGTTTCTATGATTGTCATATTCCTAGGTTGTGGAACTAACTCCCAAACGTCGTTAGCAATGATTTTGATTAAAATCTCTTGTATAGTGATTATCCAACTTTCATACTGTTAAGGCTTCATTCACATTCTTAGGTTCTATAGTTGATATAAAACAAAAGAAGTTACTTTGGTTTTGGGCTTGTGACCTAAGGGTTCTTTGGTTAAGGTTTCCTATGACATTTTCTAATGGATGGTTCCTAGATTCCTTAATATTGACTATTTCGTCAATCTCTAAAGTTTCATCCTCAATGTCATTTTCTAAGTTTTTCTTTTCGGTAACCTTAATTGCTTCTTCTTCATCTAAGTCATCATCCACCAAGGGTGATGTCTTAGAGGGCGGAGGAGTTTCATCGAATGTCACGTTAAGTGATTCTTCAATTTTCATAGTGTGTTTATTAAGGATGATGTAGGCCTTGCTATTTTGGAGGTGTAGTAACTAATAAGAACACCTTCGTATAATTTTGGAGGTCAAAACTTAGTGGTACGGTAGTCTTTAGTATTCAAATAGAATCACTTGCTTCAACACTTTTAAAATAATCAAGAGTAGGTTTCCTACCTCTCAGGGTTATAGGGTGGTTTGAGTAGGATGATATAATCTTTGGTTTTTCCTTGGTTTAGAAGTATGTTGAAGCTATTACGGCGTTACACCAAAACTTTTGTGTTAACGACTGCTCATTCAACATAGTCCTACTCATTTCTTGAAGTGTCCTATTTTTTCTTTCAACCACGCCATTTTATTAAGGAGTACGTGGAGCCGAGAAGTTATGTGTAATTCCATTGGCATTATAAAACTCTCCAAATTGCACCTCATTATCAAATTCCCTACTGTGGTCTGTTCTTATTGACACTATTGTACATCCTAATTGGTTTTGAATTTTCTGACTAAATATTTCGTATTGATCGAAGGCTTCGGTTTTATCCTTAAGGAGTCTAGTCCAAGTATACCTAGAGTAGTCATCTACTATGACTAAGGTGTAGCGGTTTCCTCCGTAACTCCGTACGGCGGATGGACCGAAGACAATAACTCAAACATTTGGTCCCTAATATCTCATGGGTTCAAAGTTGTTAGTACTAAACATCCTTTGCATTTAAAGCAATTGATTGGGATGTAGAAATAGAAGACATATTTCCTATGGCATGTAACTTTGACATTGGAAGTTTTTCCAAGTTATGGGAAAACCATGAGGTTGGTTTTGTCGACCAACATTTCTTTTTGGTTGCGGTATCTTAGGACGAGGATAATTATTATTGACTCTTTTAGGTGGTGGAGTTTTTGATCTAAAGTTTGATTTTGAAAATCCAACTCCGGGTTTTTACGATGGCTTATAAAATATTATCACTAGGAACGAGAACTTTGTCGTTGTTTACCATTATAAGTTTTGGTCTAGGACACAAAATGGATTTTTGAAAAGAAACATATTTTTTTAGAAACTGGTGAACAGACCTACGGTCCCATAATCGCTTTGGGGATCGCCTCTGCTATATGGGGGGCGCCCTTATTTTAAGGACCTCCACCAGAAGACGTTTCTTTTTGAGATTTCATAAATTTTATTTCCTTAGACTTACTAGTTGATGCTTCACATGAGTTAAACCCTAAACCTAATTTATCACCGAAGGATTTTTGATTTCTTAACATTACATTTAAGCAATGTGTGCTCTTTTCAAATTTAGTTAGTTTAAGAGCTTCTTCTTTGAGTTTTTCATTCTCAATTTTAAGTAATTGACACTTTGTACATTCGAGATCAACTCCCTTGTTTTTCTCGAGTGTGGACAATTTTTCTTTTAATTCGCTAAGCTCCTTTTCTAAGCTATTTCTAGTGGCTTTCAATCTTTTATTCTTAGTGAATATTTTTAGACTCATTTTGCATAGTTTATCATATTCATTATCTAGAGCTAAATCGTCTATTGATGAATTTTCGTCACTAAAGTAAGAGGAATCGGAACATACCTCATTTGATGCTTGAGCTACGAGACACATCTCGTCTTTGACCTTTTCATCATCTTCTTCACCGCTATCACTCCAAGAACCTCTGATAAATGCTCTTTGGTTCTTGTCTTTCGGTGGTTTTGGACATTCTCGAATGAGATGATTTTGGTCTCCGCATCTAAAGCATTTCCTATCACTTTTTCTATTTTTGTCTTCTCAGCTTCTTTGGAATGTCTTTTTGTCATCTTGTGGTTGTCTCACGAATCCACCTCTTCTCATGAAGAACTTCTTGAAGTCTCTAACCGTCATGGCGTTCTCTTCGTCTTCACTTCCAAAAGTCAAACTTTCTTCATCACTAGATTCCTTTTTAGCCTTTAAAGCAAGGGATTTCCTTTCTCCTTTAGCTTTGACTTTTTCAAAATCTTTCTTGATGATCATTTCATGAACTTTGAGGTTCCCAATGAGTTCATCAAGTGATAGTGATGTCAAGTCTTTTGACTCTTTGATTGTCACGACCTTTGCTCTTCATTTAGGATGTAGAGCCCTAAGAAACTTCCTAACGTAGTTCTTGCTAGAGTAACCTTCATCAAGAGCTTTTAGACTAGTAATAATAGTATTAAATCTAGCAAAAATACTATTTATAGATTCGTCTTCAGAAATGACGAATTGTTCATATTGTTGTACCAAAAAATCAATCTTGTTATCTTTGACTTGACTATTACCCTGATGGGTGATTAACAAGGTTTTCGAAATTTCTTTTGTCGTATTACACATGAAAATTCTTTCATATTCTTTCCTATGCAAAGCGTTGTAAATAACCATTTTAGCTTCGTTATTTTTTGCAAGTCTATTTTTAAGATCATCGTTTTGTTTTTTCAAAAGGGACAATTGCATCTAATTTGGTTTCTGGATTGTTTTGAATAGGTAGAAAATCACCCTCAGTAATAACATGCCAAAGATTAAGATCTTTTGATTTCACATACGTTTCGAATATATTTTTCCAATAAATAAAATTATCGCTTTCGAAAAGTGGTGGTCTTTTTATAGATTGCCCTTCTAGATATTTGTCGGGATCCATAGATCGATCCAACCTTTAAAATATAATATATTTTAAAAATCTTGAGTGACCTCGGCTTCTGATACCAATTGTGGAAACTAGAAAGGGGGTTGAATAGTTTACCGGTTAATTGGCGTTTTAAAACTTTGGTTATAAAAACGTTGGATTCGACTATATGTGAGAACAATCAACAACATGAACAAGCAATATATCTAACTACTTACAATACAATCATAATATAAATGGTAAATATGAAGTATAAATAAAAGACAAGGGACAAAAGATAGAATGATCAAACCACAACACTGAGAATTATAGTGTTCAGCTACGAAGCTATTCTTCGCCCTACTCCACTCC
>BQNB010000515.1:0-14877 GCA_026074375.1 Tanacetum coccineum | reverse complement strand
ATATAATTATCGAATCAGTTTTTGACCACCAAAGAAACACCAACAACAATAACCCCAACAACAACAATCGCAACCGAAACAACAACCATCAACAACAACAAAACAGGAGGCAAGAAACTGCCATGCCCTATGCTGTAGCCTTAGCTGAGAGTAGGGGTTATGCTGAGAATCTACCAAGGTGCAACCGTTGCAACTCTTACCACAATAGGCAATGCCCTCCAAAGTGTCAGAAGTGCCAAAGAGCTAGTCATCAGGAGAAAGATTGCAGATTTAGGGTTCCAGGTGCAGGAGTTACCCCCCTACAGGATGTGACTTGTTATTGATGCGGTGAAAAAGGACATTACAAGGACAAGTGTCTAAAAGGAGGGAACCAACAGAATAAGGGAGCTCGTAAGAGAGCTTACGTGGTGGTTGAAAATCCGCAGCAGAATCCGAATGTGGTCACGGGTACGTTTCTTCTTAATGATCACTACGCTTGTATCCTCTTTGATTCTGGTGCTGAGAAGAGTTTTGTATCTTTTGCGTTTACACCTTTTATTGATATTGCCCCAACCGCTTTAAATACTAGTTATGAAGTAGAGTTAGCAGATGGAAAGGTGGTTAGTACCAACACTATTTTACGAGGTTGTACCTTAGCTTTGTATAACCATTGTTTCAAAATTGACCTACTCTCCACCCGACTAGGAAGTTTTGATGTCATTTGGGCATGGATTGGTTTGTCATACTATAAAAGTTGTCATTGATGTTACGAAAAGATTGTGATTACTCTTCGGAATGGGCGAGATTTAGAACGAAAGTCCAAGGCTGAGAGACTAGAAAAGGATTTTGGATCATTGCAGTATCAAGGCTGATGAAAATTTAACGCTTGATGACATCGGGTTGTTCCGAAGACTTCTCTGAGGTATTTTCAAGATGATCTGGCAGGTTTACCTTCTTGTGCGTGAGATGGAATTTGCATCGAATTGATTCCAGCCGCGTCACCAGTTGTTAAATCACCATACCGATTAGCTCTGTCAGAGATGCTAGAGTTTGTCGACCAGCTAAAAGAGCTTCAAGAGAAGGGCTTCATTCGACCTAGTCATTCACCATGGGGAGCACCCGTGCTTTTTGTCAAGAATAAAGACGGCGCGATGAGAATGTGTATTGACTACAGAGAATTAAACAAGTTAACTATAATAAAGCAACGCTATCCGTCTCCCTTAGTATTTGATGATTGGTTCTATCAATACAAGGTGCGTGAGTTTCTCTCAAGATAGATCTTCGTTCGGATATCATCAGTTTGAGAGTCTGAGAGGAAGTTTATACGATAAAGACCGCGTTTAGATTATAGAACGTAAGGGCATTTGAGTTACAGTCATGCCATTTGGGCTGACCAAGCACCAGCAATATTTATGGACTTAATGAAAGCGTCTGCAAAACCGGTTTTGGACAAATTTGTAATTGTGTTCATGACGACATCTTAATCTACTCAAATTCAAAGAACGAACATTACGTTCACATGAAGACGATTCTAGATTTACTCAAGAAATAGAGACGAGTAGTAATTACAGCACACCAATTTTCAAAGTGCGAGTTTTGGTTGAAAGAAGTTCAATTCCTAAGACATGTGGTCAATCGTGACGGTATCTACGTGGATCCTAGCAAGGTTGAATCAGTCAAGAACTGGAAGACTCCTGAATCGTCAACTGAAATTCGTTCATTTTTAGGATTGGCAGGTTACTACATGAGATTTATTGAGAATTCTCCAAGAGTCGCAAAAGGCCCCTCACCCCGGTGGACTCAAAAGAAACCACAAGACTATGTGTGGGGGTGACGAACAAGATGAAGCTTTCCGCATTCTGAAGGAGAAGCTATGCAATGCTCTAGTGTTGGCACTCCCTGATGGACCAGATGACTTTGTGGTCTATTGTGATGCATCAAAACAGGGTTTTGGGTGTGTGCTGATGCAGAAGGGCAAAGTAATAGCGTATGCGTCAAGACAGTTGAAGACGCATGAGAAAAATTATACCACCCATGACCTGGAGCTGGGTGCGGTGGTGTTCGCTCTTAAAATCTGGAGACATTATCTTTATGGAACGAAAAGTGTTATCTACACTGACCACAAGAGTCTCCAGTACATCTTTGACCAGAAAGATTTGAATATGCGCCAAAGGCGGTGGTTGAATACTCAGTGACTATGAGTGTGAGATCAATTTACCTCACCGGGCAAGGCAAATGTGGTTGGCTGATGCTTGCGTAGAAAAAAGAATAGGCTCAAGCCAAGGCGAAGTACGTCGCTAATGGAGCATTATATCCATTCTGGAATTAAGACTAAGATTTTGGAAGCACAGGGTGAAGCTTCCAAGGATCTCAAAGCCCCAGCTGAATGCTATGGGATTACGAATACTACACTTTTGAATGGACGAGGGTGATGGTGAAATTTACTTTTCGATCGTATTTGGATTCCTTCAGTGGGTGGTGTAAGGAAATTGATTATGAGATGAGGATCATTCTCTTAGGTATTCAATAATCCGGGTGCAAGAAAGATGTACATTGATCCTGATGAGACTTGTATTGGTGGTCCTGGTTATGAAGAGAGGCATTATGGTGTACGTTAGCAGGTCGTCTTACGTGCTCTAAGATCAAAGGCTGAACATCAAAAACCCGAGGATTTACTTTCACACAAACAGAAATCACAGAGTGAAATGGGAGAAGATAACAATGGACTTAGTCACAAAGTTTCCCAGACAGCATGTAGTGGGGTATGTGCGATTTGGGTCATAGTAGCTTAGATTGACCACGTCGGCTCATTCTTACCCATATTCGTGAAGATTTTAAAACGGGAGAATGATGCCAAGAATTTATATCATGTGATCGTAGCAAGACATGGTGTGCAGGTATTTTGTCAATCATCTCCTGACCAGTTGGTTGTTCGTTTGTACACTTATGCGGCAAGCTCTCCAGAAGGGCGTTAGTACACAAATAACATATATCGGCTTACCACCCTGGACGCACATACGGTCAGAGTGAGCGTACTATTCAAAAGTCTGGAGGATTTGATACGTGCTTGTGTTATGGATTTTGGTGGCAGTTGGGATACTCTCGCCTCCCTGTTAGTTGAGTTTTATATATTATAATTATAGTTACCACACGAGCATTAAGGTGTGTACCATTCGGAGGTCATAGGGCGGATATGTAGATCCCTGTGTTATGTGATGAAGTTGGTGAATAGTCAGCTTATTGGACCATAACTATGTGCAAGAACGTCAGAAAAGATTTCTTCAGTATTAAGGAAAGGTTGATAACGCAAGAAGTGTTCAGAAAAGCTATGAGAATGATAAGAGAGAAAGGCCTCTTGAATTCGAAGTTGGAGACGGAGTGTTACTTTAAAGTATCTCTGTGGATAAGGTTAGTGGTACTGATTTGGTAAGGTACCACGGTATGTGGGACTGTTCGAAAATAGTAGAGGTGTTAGCTACCTGTAGTAGCTTATCGACCTAAAGTTACCCTAGGAGTGAGTTGTCGTTCACGACACGGTTCATGTGTCAAAACTCATGCAATGTTTGGCTGAGCCCGATGTTCAAGTGCTTTGGACGGAAGGATCGAGATGATGAAAATCTGCGATTTGTCGAAGAACCTATTGAGTAGTGGAACGAGATGTGAAGCAAGCTTAAAGCGAGAAGAATCCCATTGTTCAAAGTCGTTGGAACTCTCGGCAAGGAGATGAGTATATTTGGAACGTGAAAGACCAATTCGGAGGAAATATCGAAATTCTTCCCAAATCTCGTACTTTCATAAAGTGCCGCCAAACTTATAGCTGAGGACAGGCTCGTCTAACCGGAGGAGACTGTAACAAATTTGTATTTTCAGGTCCATTTACGACGGTCATATATTTCACTAATTATTTTTTTTATCGTCGCTTTCGTTTTAAAAATTTAATAGTTAAGTTAAACCGCTGTAAGTTAAAAAAAAACTTATCGTTTAGAGCTTTATCGGACACCAACAAATTAAAGTTTTCGTAAAGCAAGCAAATATATTATTTTTATGAAAAGTAATAATTAACTTTTTATGTTTTATTTTTATTGGTTGCGTTAAGACGTTTATTTTCGCAATTAGAATACGTTTAAGCGTTAACACCGGAAATCACTTATTACACATTTTTAAAAACCTTAGATATTTAATTAGTTATTTATCTACGAATATCTTTATATATTTTCTTAAACCTTACCCCATAGTTAGATGATCTAGAGTTCCTTAACACCTACTTATACCCTATATATACCCTAACTAGATACAAATCATAACTTTTATTTTACCAAATTCATTCAAAAATATTCCCCTCTCCCTCTCTTGCGCTCAGGCAAACACCCCAATCACAACCAAATCATATCAAATTTTTATATAAACAATTTACATACTATACCTACATCAGATCTTAAGATGTCTCAAGAAGATTTTGAAGGCTTTGGTTAATCCTTTATTAAGTGTTAAGCAAGAAAAATGCAAGTTAGGGTATAGGAAATCAAGAATCTTCAAGCTTGGGTTTACAATCTAAAAAGGGTTTACGATTGTGTTTGGTATCATATTTCACACTTAAGGTTATCTATAAACCTTTATGTCTTTACATTTCATCATTTTATGCATTATATGTCTATGTGGTTATATCACCATTAGGTACTTCTTATACTTGTAAATTTTTTTAATTTTGGATATCTTTAGGATTTTAATCATATATAGGGCTCCCATAGGAGTATAAGACATCAAGATCTTTAGGGTTCTAATTCGAATTTGTAACATAGTGGTAAATGCTAAAAGAAGTCCTTAAAAACTAGTTTTAACTACATTTTGAGAAAAATATCTAAAGGGGCTGTTTGGAGTTCGAAATTTACATATATATTTTATGATTTTATAAAATACTACATGTCACAAGGATCGTGGGGTCATAAAGAACTCGAAAAACCGATTAATAACGAAGAAGATACGCTAGTTAGAGTTCTACTTAGTTAACTCTTATAAAACTATTTTTATAAAAGTTATTATTCATGGCAGAAACTTATACTTTGAAAACATCAATAATAGGATAAAACTTTCAATTACAAGAACGTGCTCGAAAGAATCGCTAAAAACGGAGCTATAACGAATAAGATACGACATTTACGGGTTTTACGACTATTAAACTTATATAAATAAATATGTGAACTGATGTGAACAGTAAAAGTATTGTTCATCAGTGGACTCAAAACCTAAAAATGTCTTATTTTGATTATATCACGTCTTAGTACGAAGGACGTGTGGGCGCAGAAACATACAAATCAGACTTGAAACGTGCATTTTACGCCGTTTTTGTTAAAGGGTTATTTATAAACGTTATTACTTTTTAAAGATAATTTCGCTATAAATGATTAGATGGATTGTAGCTACTATAGAAATATATATGTTATTTGGTTAGTTTTCAAAGTGCTTATATTACTAGGGGAATTTCATTTGGGCCTCTTCGGGATCGGCGTTTCGACGAGTTGTTGGATTTACGATTTTTAAAGTATCCTAGTCCTCGTTCGTCATGTCATGATCCCCTCTTAATTATGATAGCCCGAATGATTAGTAATGATGATGACTACATAGGGATTGTATTTGATAGTTGTTAAGTCAAAGTACTTTCAAGTACTGATACGACATATTTTACTTAGGTTGCTTATCGGATATTTCGTGTGATACTGTTTTCCTGCCATTTACGATTACTTTCTCATTCATTTTTTTTCTTTAAAAAACGGTGAGTTCATAGCCCCCTTTTCTATCTCTTGTTTTTACAAACTTTAGGGGTGGAATTACATGCTTGGATTTACTACGGATACAAGTGTTTTCAAAGTGTTTTCAAAGTGTATGCTATCAGATTATGCCTGATTATTTAATGTAAGTTACCTTCTCTGCCTGTGATCTCCCTATTTATCATAAGCCGTTAATTGCTAATGTATGAGCGGCTAGTGTTGTGGACTAGATCTATCGGGACTGACCAATCCCCACCGTACTTGGGTCACTAGGTTTGATCATGGCGCATTTAACATTGAGAGGACAAGTGGGTTGTGGCAAGCATTTCATATATTCTAGGTGGGGAAAACATCTATGTCTTAAGGCTTCAGGGGTCATGAGCTTAGTGCATTAATACATGTTTTTGGACTACTGAACTTGTCTTAATAGTTACTTGTACCTAACATCTTGTGTGGTCCGTCTCTTTTACTTATATACCTAGGGATTCACTCTAACTTGGTGGTTGACTTTTAGCGTGTTAAATTTCAGGTCCTCAGATATTAGATTTAGTTGAGTGCCGTGATTGGATATCTTTGAAGATGGATTCGGTGTTTTATTTAAATTCGACTGCAACTTTTATCTATGAAAACTTATGTCATCTTTTGGATTATAAATCTTTTGTTTAAAGAACATATGTAGTATGTCTATGACTTTTCTTTTCAAAACATATGGATGGACTAATGTATGAAACTATGATTTTAGTTAAAATGCAATCGAATAGATCTTTTGTTTAAAACGTCCATTTAAGGTCGTTTCCTATATCTTGATTATTGTACTTTGACGTAGCACCCCAAGGTTACTATTCCGCTGCATATCAGATTTTGGGGGTGTTACAATGTCGAGTTCTTCTTCGGGTACAACCAAACCCGTTATGTTTTATGGCCCACGCCAGGCCTATAAGGGGGTCGCCGCCTAGACTCCGCTCCATTTTTTGTGTTTTTGTGGGGAAGGTTGTATCTGGTATAGAAGCTTCCATTTTAGGGGGAAAACCAGATTTTAAATTTTATATTTAAATAAAACATTTCTTTTATTAAAAAGTATTTTGTGTTTGTTTATTTTTGAAAAATACTTTTGTAGAAATGTAATGGTTAATAAAAAAATATTTTTCTTTGATCATCCTACAAGTTTAATTTGTTTGTACATTCCTTATGTGATTTACATCGGGTGCAAACAAATGTCGGTGTTGATGTAGACTTGAGACATAGAGTGTTGTTGATATGTAGGCATTGATGATTTGTCGATTACGAGTAACGTGCGTACTTTAGTTATGTATTACAGGTTCATGTATGTTATCACCAGAACATAAAGAGATCGTCATAGTTTAAAATCGTAATATTTGCACTAAAAACAATCTCCCCCTTTTTGATTGATGACAAAACTATGTAAACTATAGCACATAGTAAAGTTTAAAAGTTACTCGTTTACACTCCCTTCTCCCCCTTTTGTCGAAGCAAAAAGGTATAGTGTGGATTATGGTTGGAGCATATAGGTTGGAGGTTTGTGAGACTTGAGACGTCGTGAGATGTAGATGCATGTATGCATTGATGATTTATGATTACGAGTAACTAGCGCACTTTACGTTACCTATTACAAGTCACATGTTTGTCATCACCAGAACACAAAAAGAGATCGTATAGATTAAATATCGTAATATTTGCACTAACAATCTCCCCATTTTTGATGATGACAAAATATGTAAACTATAGCACATAGTCAAGTTAAAAGTTACTCGTTTACATTCTCTTCTCCCCCTTTTGTCAAAGAAAAAAGGTATTATGTGGATATGAGAAGAAGATATGAGAAGAAGATATGAGAAGAAGATATGAGAAGATAGTATGTGCTTCGGGTATATACGTTGGAGGAATGAGAAGAAGATAGGTGCTCCGAGTATATTGGTTGGAGGAATAAGAAGACAACATGAGAAATAAGGTTGAGGTGGCTTTGAAGTGAAGGAGGTGAAGTATTTGGAGTACAAATGAACCCTTCATTGTATTTGACAATCCCCGATCCTATCTTCCTATAAAGGTGAGCTTGCATCATCCCAGTGAAGTCTTCTATCATCACGGTTTAACCAACTCCATGCTATTTACCCGCATATCTCCTAGCTCTCCCTTGCTCATTGTGTCCCCATGATAATATCATTCCTTGTATATTGACTCTAACGGATCCATGGATCAAATAAATTACCATCGATGCTCAAGAAGTTTGATGCAATTTAAATGAGTAGAGTGCTTGCAAGTGCTCCCCCTCGGTGTATGCTCCCCTTATTTGGGGAACTAAGGAATCAAGATATTATTGTGCTACAAAACAAAGTTAGTAGACAAGTGCACATATACATATAACAAAACATTAGCGGGGAACTAGACATGCACTTCTAGGTTTTATTATTCTAAAGTATGACACTTTGAAAGAGAAGTAGAAACTAGACACAAGTAATCATTATTTTAAAAACAACCTAGATGATGAAATAAAAAGAATCAAGACGTTACGGAGAAAGATTATATCGACTTTTAATAAATGAGAATGGGATTCGTTTATTAATTGACACAAAAATATTATGAGAATGACATTTTAAAAGTAGACGAATGACATTTAATTTCTTGGCAAAATATGTCAAAAAAAATTATATATATATATACATATAAAAGAAAAATAAGACGAGGATGGAGACGACGTGTTCTTGGATGTGAATGAAAATGATTCCATAAAGCTGAAAAGTGGGAAAGGATGAGCGATACTAAAGAAGGAACGTGTTGACGCGAGGTTGATAGAAAATATTGATATATCATTTGCACTAACAATTGATGTGCATATGATCCTATCGTGACAAAGGTGGATGATTGGGAATTTAAAGGTTTGTTTGGTGTTTTGTTGGTTGACAATGTTGAGGAACAAAGTGGGATGTTAAATGAGGTGGTAGTTCTTTCATGGTGGAATAATAATGAGAGACTCAACAATGTGGTGACTCAATAACACTTGAAAATTTAATATCTTCTTTATGTTCTTCACTTTTCTAGATAAGTGGAAAAGTTTTAGTGATGGAGTAACATTTGGATTTCGTAATAAAACACTTAAATATTTCGAATGAAATAATTTAGTTGTCACAGTATGAAGTACTTTCTAAATAGTAACAAGACTATTAGAAGAGGGAAGATACGTTTAGAGGTGAGAAGACATGTTAGAAGTGAAAAGGAATGTTTAAGAGTAAGAGGAACCGTCTAGGTAGCAAAACGGCTATAGAGTGAGACGACTATTAGCAGTGAGAAGAACCATTAAAAAAATGAAAAGACTATTTGAGATGAGAAAAGACGTTTACGAGAAGTGAGGACAAAGATTTGAGGAGATTTATTGTGTAGGGGTTGTTTTTTTTTTTTTTTTTTTTTTTATGTATTAGGGTTTGTTACTTTGTGAAAGGTAGTTTACATTTTATGGGTTGTAGAAATTAATATTTGTTTGTTGTGGTTATGTTGGTGGAGACGGATTACATGATGAAAATTTTTTTTTCTTAAGAAATGACTCCGGTGGATGATTCAACGACTCGTTTCTCATTTAACCTTGTTGGTTTGAGATGTACTAGATTAGTAATCATCAAACAGTTGGGAATAATAGTTAATTAAGGTTTGGTGGAAGAATAGAGCCACTCTGTCAGAAAAAGAGAAGAAAGAGAGGATGTTCGTTTTATGATTTGAAAAAGAAGTGACAGATATCACAAGCCTGGTGCCGGCGGTCCCATATATATATGAGGGCCGCCTATTTTGATCAGGGGGCCGCCTGGTTTATGGGGACCGCCACCAACAGAGATGTTGTTGAAGAAAATTTTCGAACGGAGTGACATTTTAATTTGCATTTCGCTAATTAAAAATCCTTAAAATACTTCGGATGAAGTAATTAGGTTGTCACGACACGGAATGAAACATAGACTAGAATCGAGACTTAGAAGAAAAGAAGATAATCGATTTACGGATTGTGTTCCTCATTCCTGAACCTAGAGAATAAAAATTTAACGATTAGCAGGTTGGCAGGGGTAAGAAAGTGTGTCTGACATTGTTATCTTCAGACGCAACCTTTTTCGAATGGAAGATGTTTCCTTTTTGACATAGTCCCGAAGGAAATGGTGTGTATCACTACGGTAATAATAATAATAATAATAATAATAATAATAATAATAATAATAAAAATAGAGAAGAAAACAAACGAAGATGGAGGCGACGAGCTTGACAATGTCAAGACGGATGGTGGTTAACGTACGATGAACTACACTCACAGAGTTATGTAGCTCTTCTCGAGCATTGCGAATGTTCATAGAACAATCACACGATGAGGTATACGGTTGTCTTAAAGGTGGTAGCGGAAATAGTGGAGAAAAGAGATTAGCCATCTCTATGGTTGAAGAGGCGTGGTTAAGTGAGAAGAAAGAGGTGTGATCGAAAGACAAAGAGTGTTTTCGTCGAAGAGAAAGAATGTTTCATCGGAGAGAGAGAACGTTTTCGTCGAAGAGAAAGAATGTTTCGTCAAAGAGAAAGAATGTTTTTGTCGAAGAGAAAGAATGTTTTCGTCGAAGAGAAATGAAGAGCGTTTTAACTAATGTTGTTAAAAGGCTTGAATAGGGATTTTCGGATATGACCTTTAACGTTTGCAATCGCAAGTTAAAGATACTTGAATATTTCGGATGAAATATTTAAGTTGTCAAACCTACTTGGAGGAGCGTTAGATTTATATCTAAGCTTTACTTGACAAAAGAGTAGATAATTTAGAAGAAAGCAAGACGATGATCAAAGGAGTGTGTGAGTGAAGACTCTAAGAGATTTAAGACCATTTTGCGACTCTTTTGAAAATTTAGATTAGTGACTCGGACGCGAAGAAAGATATTCTAGTGTGAGAAAATATATACATAGATGTATAAGACATATAGATATAAGCATCAAAGTTTATCTAAGCATGCATCAACACAATAATCAACAAGATTAATGTGTAAGACTATATGACATTTAAACATTAATTGTCATACATTAAACTATCATAGTGTAGGTGTACAATTAACACGTAAGTCATGTAAAATGACGCATACAAAACGTGATAATTTTAAATGCAATCATCATGTAAAACATGTTAGCATTTAGCACTTAGGAGCATGTGTTATTTAGATAAACTAAGAGATATTTTATCTAAATTGCTAGAAAAAGGCAAACGCCTTTTTAATAGACATGCATTCAATAGCTAAGTAAACAATTATTGAGCATCAAGATAAACATGAAGGCATATAATTGCATTACATGGGGAGCAAGTTATCATCATGAAACTTCAAAGCACATATGTGAGGTGCATTATGTCTAGATTGACCAAGGAGAAACCTAATTTCTACTTGCTTAGTGTGCACTCCTAATGAAATACAAAGTCTATCGATGTAGACTATCATTAGGCATATTTAAAAAGAGCCATTTAATCAAATTAGAGAATGAATATGAGACTATCACTAGTGGTGCTCAATTCAGGCTAAACACGACCATTTTTACGGGTTATACCATGAACCCAACTTCACTCTTGGAAGCAATTCAACCGTTAGGTCAAATTGAATTTCTAGTGCAATAGATTCTCCAGTAGTCATTCTTATGTTAGACAAAATGGAATTCCTATATTTTCCTAATGAAGTGTAGCAAAGATACGATTTATATTGTTTTATCACTCAGGGCGTAATATGACTCAACTAACATGCTTTAATTCCGTTTCACATAATCCTAATCAAGATTAGTGGAATCCTAAGGTTGAATGAAAGAGCAAGCAAGTTATTGTAGGTGTAAAAGAGAATGAGTCACCTAGGACATAGGAGTATGCTTAAGAGTAACAAAGTGTAATACTCTATAATGAGAGTGTTCAAAGAATGCACATTTGCATGTCTTTTATGAAAGAAATTCAATTAAGATTATTTACCTTAATAGATCTTATGAATATTTCTTTATAGAAATAATGATGATTAACTAAAGTTTAGTTACATGTATGTTGGATGTTGGTACTTTTAAAAAACAAGTGATTGACAAGGGAGATGTTTTAATTCTTAATGCATAGGGTAGATTTACCTTAAACCCGAAAGATTGAATCTCACGACGAAGGATCATCGATAAGTGGAGGCTGCCAATTTGGGCGCTACTAGGATTTTTTTCCTACTATTTAGGAGATGGTGTTGAATTTTATTCATTAGGAGAAGCTAATATTAGTTATAGGCGTTCTTGGTTTGTGTTTCGAAAATGAGACATCTAAGCTGCTGTATAAAGTGGAGTACTTATGAGTTTCCCGATGGAAATTTATAAGTCGTCAATCCTACTTAGAGTGTGTTAATTTTAGCATGTATAATTTGACCATAGCTAATAACACAACATTTGAACACTTTAGACTCAATGAAACATCTTCATTTGCAAGTGTGAATTGCAATTTGATGATCATCTTGTTGTTTGCATCTACTTCGTGATTTCATGTTAATAATGCGGAAGGTTTCAGAACAGGTAGACACGGAAAATATCTATAGTTCATTGTGTGTTTGATATTTTCGGTGATCTAGATAAATTCCTAATTCTCGATTTCATGTTCTTATTTAAATTTGTAATTGGATTGAATCAGTGAGATTGATTATCGTATTGATATAAACAATCATTCTTTCATATTCGAAATCTCTTACGATACTTATTGAAAGAGAGCAGATAATGGTTTTGAGAATATGTTCAATTATTCCTATCCTAACCTTAGATGTTTAAAAGGTGTGTATCATTTGGTGAAGAAGAAATTATTATGCTATTTGGTAAAGGTAAATGGAAAGTTTTGATGAGAAGAGAATTTTAGTTTTGGTGTGGTGCTTTTAAATTGTTTGCAGCCAAAATTACATTATGATGTAGCATTTGCTCATGTTTGCTTTAAGAGATGACGAACCGTTATCAATTGCAATTGCAAGGTAATTATGGATTAATTTTGGATGAAACATTCAAGTCGGCCAATCCTACTTCATTGTTTATATTTTATAGATTATTAGTTTGACAATTATTTAGAATACAAAGTAAATTTACTAGACATTTTTCTTTTGGGTTGGAATTCGGACTAGTTTTTCGAGTCGGATTTTTCTGTTGAGCTGATTTATCTTGTTTTTTTATCAATAATGAAACGGATATAATATTATATATCACTCTACTAAGAACAATAATTTCATTTCCCCAAAGATAACAACCATATAATGATTTTTATAAGTTAATCAGTGTTTGATTATAATAACTGACATAAAAAAACTCACCCCATACAGCGGCATACTGGCATCACACTGCCTAACACTCAAAAATATGATTAATATATTAGTCTCTTTCGGAATCTTAAGTCCTAAAAACCACTAAAAGTTTAATTGAACAATTAAAAAAACTCAAAAACTATGCTCATTAAATACATGTATGTAAATTTGTGTAAAAAATGTAAAGTATAGACCCCCCAATCTTTTATCCACATCCAATCCGACCCCTGCCTTTCTCACACACGAGTCCAATCGAAATATTACTTACTCCTAATGGGCATATAACATACCCCAAACCGAGGGCGCTCTCTCGCTCAGATCTATCTGCTGGATGAAACATAAGCCAAAATAATTGAAAACATACGTGCATTTCATACGTAGCAATCTAAAATATTAGCAATTTTAATGGATTGGGATTTTAGGTGAGAAGAAATTATAGGACCCAAAAAATTACTAATATACACATCAGTGACAAAATCACTGTCGTTATGACGTTGGACACAGTGCTACAGTAACGGAATATCACTTCCAATTTGGGCTAGCCCGATATTTGGGTTTTTTTTTTTTAAATTTTTTAGTTTTTGTTTTTTTTTTTTTTTTAATTTGTATGCACAAAGTAGGAGGAAAAAAGATATACCAAAAAGTGTTCCGATTGTATTCAGGTTAAAAAACTACTACGCGGAAACATCTACTGATACGCTACAATAACTTTAAAATAAATCGATTATGCTCATATAACGTAAACCCATTATATTAAAAAAAAAACACTACTAGCAAAAAAAAACCAAACTTTAACATGAGGTTTCCCAACACATTTAGCATATAAAAAACATTATTACTGTAATATCCACATTTGTCGACAAAAACTAGCCTTTGAAAATTCGCATAAAATGTTGCTTAACAATCTGGCCAAAAAAAAAATATACAAAACGGTCCTCTCAACTCTTTAACTATTTACGATTTTCTTACACACAAAATCCGGTAAAAAGAATTAAAAAAAAAAACTCGTCAACGTTTTTATTGTTCACAACTTTTTTTACATCTCATCGGCCCAAAAAAAAGATATCGAAACCGTCCCAAAAAAAGAAATGATTCGGGGAAAAAATTAACCCGTCCCACGCAAAAGATTTTTTTTTTTCCGAAATGTACAAAAAAGAAAATATCCGAGGGAAAAAATTATGCCAAAAAAAAAACCCAAGAAAAAAATAGCCTAAAATTGGCCAAGTAAGAAAAAAAAATACAAAACGGACCCTCACTTTTAACTATTTAGATTTTCTTACACAAAAATTCCCGTAAAAAAATTTACAAAACCGTCCCAAAAAAAAATATTCGGGAAAAAATTAGCCCGTCCCAACGCAAATTTTTTTCCCCGAATCATACAAAAAAAAGAAAATATTAAAAATTAGCCCCGCCATAACGCATCGCCCAAAATAAACCCCCGAAACGAAAAAAAAAATCGGGAAAAAATTAGCCTCGCCGCAACGCGCGGGTTCTTTTGCTTGTTACTATATATATCAAAACTGATCACATACGACGTCGTATGTGTCATGGGCCAGCATTTGCATCATGGGCTCAGCTGTTTTTTGGGCTCTCAGTTTGGGCCGGCCCATTTGTTTTTCTTTTTTACTTAGTCAATATTTGTGGCGCGAGTATAATAACGTGAGACATACAAGTAGGCGAAAGAATGCTGGAAAGTGAAAATCACACAAACAAAAGGTAAACCCCGACCTCCAAACGCAGTATCACTAAGGGCATTTACCTAATAGAAATGCCTGCACTCCGTATCCACACAAAATCTTATAATCTACTCCGTATGACTTATAGAACAT
>BQNB010000514.1:108401-169331 GCA_026074375.1 Tanacetum coccineum | reverse complement strand
GGTTTCAGGGGAAGCTTAATGTTAAAATGTTTAACCATTTATATGCTACATCAAGATGAAGGTTTTTACTACTTCTAGCCTTTGTTATTACTGCTAGTGTAAGTTTCTACTGCTCAAGTTCATTTTTCTTATGGTAGGAAATTTAGGTCATTGGAATACTTGGATTGGAAGTGTATTATTGGTTCGTAGTTGTGAAGTTCAAAGTTGCATATTTTAGTCCCCTACTTGATTATAACAAAAAGGGGAAGATGATTCAGTGATGATTTGCAACTTGTTGATTCTTGGTGGTATAGCATGGATTAAGGGGAAGTTTCATTCGTATATCAACTTCAGGGGAAGTTCGTGCTTATTGGGTTTTGTCATTATCAACTAGGGGAAGATTGTTGGGAATTATATTTTGAGTTGATAAGACAAAACACGAATGAAACAAGATGGAAACATGAAGGACCAAAGTTGTAGTCAAAGAATACTACAAAAGATAAGAATTGAAAGATTTGGTCAAAGATAATGATTGAATAACTAATTAATTTTATCATTATTATCATTATTAGTTTCCATGTAAACCTTGACTCCTTATACTATAAAAGGAGGTCTAAGGTATGTAGTTTATACATCAATTCATAGCATAGTCGACTGATGAGAGTCGAATAGTAAAGGTGTGTGTGTGTACACCATAGTTAGTAGTTAGTTAGTAATAGACATATTATAGATGTCTATGTAGTAGTTAGTAACCCCAAGATATAGTTGGGGTAATAGTGAACGTTTGAATGAAAAACCTTGTTTGATAATATTGCTTTCTTATTATTCCGCTGCGTATTCAATATTATCTGTAAAACGATCCTAGATGGGCTAAATGATTCTCAATACATATCGACTATGTAGGTTTACAGGCGAGGGCATTGGTGGTGGTTTACAAGTAACACCATCAAAGAATGCTCGGCTAGAAACACACCAATCTGCTTTAGCCTCAACGGCATTTGGTCTTAGTCTTCTATTGGGTCGAGCTCTCTATAAAATAAAAAAAATACATTAACTACAAAATTAAATACGTAATCCAATAAATAAATAAAAATTGAACTTCATAATTAATACAACTCACATCAAAAAAAGCTGGGAGAAATTCTTGATATAACTTATTGAGGTTACGCCACGCAACTGCTCTAGGATAACAATCTTGGCATCTATAAAATTTAAACGCCCCCAACGGATAGGTCTCCAATATCCAAGTCTTAAAAAATTACTTGTTTACATTTGTTAACATTATACACATGCATATATATTAAAAATTAGCAGATGACATACCTTAAAGGCCCATGTAAAGCCCGACAATGAATACTTAGCAATAGTACCAGGTTTTTTCAAAGCCACATAAAAAGAATCCCAACGTTTTACGTTTGCATTCCTTAGCTGCTGGTACAATCTCGGCCATACATATGAACCCCAAGGGTACTTGTCCCACTCTTTTAGGTCTACTACTAACCTGAACCACCAATCCAGGATATTATGCCTAGACTAATGGTATGTGCTTAAATACACATACCATTTTCCATGAAAAACGGACTTAAATGACCAAAAACAGACAAAAACTGCCAAATCGCTCTTAATCTTATCTAGCAACATGTCACCAGTAATGTGGGTACCATCTGTATCTGATTGAAACAATAATCTCCTAAATGGCATAAGACCATCTAAATAGCACTCACTATATTCTACACCAAACTTTAACCCTGTTGCGAGGCAAAATTCCTCCCTCCCAAATTGTATGTCATGACCATTTATATCGTAAGTAAAAGGAACAATATCTGTCTCTTCAGGTAAACTCTCCACTTGTCGACAACTCATAAAATGTATTAAAAAACAATTCTCCGGAGATTGATCTATAGCTAACAACCAACCAAAACACGTGTCCCTAAATAATTGTTCCCTACGGGTGTTTCTAAATTTTATCCTAATGTCTTTAATCAACTAAAACTTACTTCTACATGTCAAACTCACAGGATCATCCTAAATAAACAAAAACATATTAGTATATATTACTACACAATATACATAACAAATAAATAAAATTGATAATGTAATAAAATAAAATAAAATTATCTTATAATTCTCCATATTAAAAAACAATTAGAAACAACCGTCAACCGTAACCGCAATAACCGTACCACAGGAACACCACCACAACAACACAATCATAGCACAACCACCAGCGCAACAACAGCTCCACCGCAACAACACCTCCACCACACAGCAGCAACACCACCGCAGAACCACCACAGTAACAACACCGTAATACACCACCACCACCACAGTAACCACCGTAACCACCACAGTAACAACACCACCTCCATCACACTTTTCTTTTTAGCTATTATTTCTTTTACACTTAACAATTGGGAATGGAAATGGTTAATCGGTGATAACAAAAAATATGAACTGAATGCATATTTAATGAAAAATCTGCATGTATTGTCATTCAAAGTGTCTTTTCACTATTGGAAACCGCCCCATATTAATGAACATCACTCAGTAGGTGGAGCGATATTCGTACGTAGGCCCCGCGTTTTTTTTTGTGTTTTGATATACTTTGGCTAGGCAATTATGTGTTGACACGTGGACATCGCTCCACAAAAGATTCCCGCTAAGAATTTTGAGCGATAAACTTGGCCATCTTGGTAAACTCCAAAAAGTAAGTCCTCTGCAGGACATTTAAGCCAAAAATGGGCTTTGCCCGTAATTTTTGCTTTCTTTTAAGCTTAAAGACGATGTCGTCCCTACATGTTTATCTCAATATCCCACTCACTCAAACCCTCTTTCTCATCCAACATTTTTGTGTACAACTTTGTATAATGTTCCTTAACTTTTATACACATTGGATTTTATTTAATAACTACAATAAAGAGAAAATGGCACAAAAATGTACTCACTTAAAGGTCATTTCTAATTAAGGTATTGCATTTTTTTTCTTGCATAAAAGGCACTCAACTCATATTTTTAGCCAATTTGGGTATTTTCGTTAAATATTTAACGATTATCCGTTAAGTTTTTACATTTCAAGTCCACCGGCCACTACCACTGCCACCAATCATCTTCGCCACCACCGAACCTCCCCACCACTATCACTACCAAGCATCGCCTCCACCACCAACCTCACGCGCCACCGTCGTAAATCACCAACCGTACAATTCTACCCAAATGAGTAGCTTTGGATCTATTCTTAATCTTCTAGCTCTTATACAAACGCCGTATACTATATTATGACATTAAGAGAAGCAATAAGTTTAAATTCTTATGTCAGAATACCTACGAGGCTCCAAGTCATCGAATGTTGGTTTTTTTTAATCAACAGTTACCAAATATCGAAGTAGAAAGTGTTGAGATGGCATTAATTAAAATGCTTAATTACAAGCAAAAAGTTAAACTTCATTAATTATGTGCTCATATGTTCACAGACATCAGGATGATACAATAGCTAAACTTTACCAGACACTTCTGGCTAGATCCATACTCGTCCTAACACTCAAAAAAGTATAGTAGAATATTTTGTTTCACTGGATTATGTGATGACAAATGGGTGACTTGTAACGTGACAATTTTTGTGATGTACGTTTGGTGATTTACGGCGGTGGTGGGTGGGGTTGGTGGTGTAGGCGGTGCTTGGTAGTGATGGTGATAGGGAGGCTTGTGGTGGCGAAGATAATTGGTGGTGGTAGTAATGGCTGGTGGACTTGAAATGTAAGACTTAACAGATAATCATTAAATATTTAACGAAAATACTCAAATTGACAAAAAATATAAGTTGTGTGCCTTTTTATGCAAAAAAAAAAATACGATACCTTGATTGGAAATGACCATTAAGTTGAATACCTTTTTGTGCCATTTTCCCTTACAATAAAAGGATTTTTTTTAACATCTTAACAAAATTGCTAACAATAATCTCATAAATTTTATTTTAGCCCTACCTTATTTAAAAATATTTTTAAATACAAACTCATATAATATTAATATATACTTTATTAAAGCTCACTCAATTTGAATATCTTTAAACGACCGTTGTAAGAAAATCTTTTAGAAAAATAGTAATCTATTGCTTACCATATGTATATAAAGACAGGGACGGAATCATGAACAAATATGATCAGGTGTACAAAATTGTGGAACCGTAAAAAAAGAAACACATTTTAATAGACCGGGCGCATTTAAGACGCATTTAGAAAAAATTAAAGTTTTTTTAAAAATTAACGCCACATCGAAAAAATCTATAAGTGTCTCAGGATATCTAAGGACTCCCTGATTCCGCCCCTGTACAAAGATATCACATTCTGTGCTGTTAAGCTTAAGCAACCCAAATTTTTTCTTTCTATAGCTGAAACCTTATCGCAAGAAACAAAACTTAATTACAACGACAATACAACACAGCTACTCATGGAACATGCCCTCATGAAGCTGAGCGAAACACTCCAAACATACAACGACACACCTCTACTGTGTAGAGACTATATATGAACAATTAAATTTATACATATATAAAGAGCAGATACATCTTTAATATATCTTTTATATAATAAAAGAATTACATTATTTCGGAGTTTTCTATCAAATTGAATCTTATGAATTCTAAAATTGGACCAATCAGAACGCTTGATTTTGCCACGTAGGCAAAATCGTGCGAACTGATTGGTCGATAAAAAGTCAAAATTAAATCAATTTGGTCAAAATTGAAATTTTTCCGTGGAGAAATATGATGGAGAAAAAAAACACATAAAAATATATGTGTCAAATTTGTGGAAAAAAAACTTGAAAAAAGAGGAGGTAATTAATAAAACTTTAGTGGTTTTTAATTTTAAATAAATTGTATAGAGTTAAGTGTAAATTTATAAATTTACAAATTTTATTATAACTTTAAAAAATAAACAAATAACCCCTTAAACATTATTCCCCTAGCCTTTATATTTTAAAATACAACAAACGTAAACAATTTTTTACTTCCAAACAAATAATTAACAGTATACAATCACATCACAAATCTACCCGAAAACTTTTTGGTAACTTTTCATTGGCGGCCTGAAATTATATTGTAAAATCAAATAGAAAAACACCAAAGCACATAAAATATCATAAATAAAGAAAATTTGTTTTCTAGCTATTAATTGATAGGTTCGAAAAAATTGCATTTGAATTTCTGAAAAAGAATTTATTTCATTGACATGTTTTCTAAAGTGAAGTCAATGGTTTCGAATATAACGAGGAGAAAATTAATCCCCTTGTGGCCTCGGAGGTTCACTTGAGCCGACTTCGGGCTACCTAAAAGGGTAGTTTCGCTGGTATTAGTCGGCTCATAACGTCGAGTCAGAAAACAGGTAAATTAAAAGAAAAAAATTACTAATTATCCTCAAGTTCATATAATATATAAAAGATTTAATAAATTTATTCTATTCATATGATTTTGATAATACTCTATAACATAACTTATAAAACATGAAAAATAAAAATTATACATATATTTAGAAAAAACATAATGTCTAAACTCCGTGCGTGCACGGGCATTAAAACTAGTACATGTTCAATACGAATACACAAGAACTCTTTTATTCAAATGTGTTCCACTTTATATGTATCATTCTCACGTATAATGTTTCTCTTAATTTTGCCACGTAGACAAAATCGTGCGATCTGATTGGTTAATAAAAAATAAAAATTGCATCAATTTGGTCAAAATTAAAAATTTTGGTGGAGAAATCTGATGGAGAAAAAAAACACATAAAAATATATGTGTCAAGTTTGTGAAAATAAAAACTTGAAAAAAAGAGGATGTAATTAATAAAACTTTATTAGGTTTTAATTTTATATATATTATATGGAGTTAAGTGTAATTTATAAATCTACAAATTTTATTATAACTTTAAAAAATAAACAAATAACCCATTAAACTTTATACCCCTAGACTTTATATTTTAAAATACAACAAACGCAAACAATTCTTACTTCCAACAAAGATTTAACATTATTTAATCACATCTCAAATCTACCCTTAGTGGATTTTTCATTGTCGGCATAAAATCATGTTGTACAACCAAATAGAAAAACACCGAAGCACATAAATTATGATAAATAAAGAAAAAAGTTTTCAAGCTAGTCATTGATAGATTTGAAAGAAATTACATTTTCTTTTCTTTTGGTTTAATACATACTAAAATTCTAACAAGAAATTCTGAAAAAGTATTTATTTCATTGAGGCTGCCCACTATGAGACGGTCGACCGACTCAGTCGCCGTCGATCGAAGTCGGTCGCCACTCGGTCGCCGGAGATCGAATACGTTTTGAGTCGTGCGTGCGACCTTCATTTTCAATGTGAAATGTATACGTATTTTTGTTTGTATATAAAAAAACTTTTTAATTTTAAAATTTTAAATAATTTAACACGCTAAATACCCACTCATTTAACCATTTTCATCACACATTCAAATAACAATTCAAATACTTCTCTCAATTCAAAAATTCACCATGTTTAGCAAGAACAAGAAAACTCCCGAACTAAAAACTCTAAATTCCTGACTTCAACCAAGTGCTCCGCATTTAACACCGGATCCAAATTTTCAATTATCCGGTGTTTCACCACCCATCCGTTTCCGATCTCTTACTTTTGAATATAATACACAATTGCCACAACCACCACAAAATAGTAACATCTTTTATCAAAATCGTTCATTCAATCCTCTGTATAACAACCCAAATGATTTTCACAACTCACCAACCGGGTTGTATCGTCCTACTATGAAATCATCGACGTCTTCCCAACCAAATCAACCTTATTCTCCAATTAATCCTACCAATCTTGATATGAATTTTGAGGAGTTAATTTTTAGTCAAGACTATAACTATAGCCAAGATTATTCTATGGGTCATGGTTCGGCTCACGGTTCGGCGCACGGTTCGGCTCAGGGTTCAATTCCATTTCACGACGACAAAGACGACTCTCTTGTCGAAGAGGTATCACCCGTCAAACCTAAGAAGCCCTCGAGACGTGTAGCAAAGGCCAAGAAGGATGAGCCCAAAGAGGTCAAGGAGACGCCAAAAGAATAGACAGTGGAGGAAGAGATTGCGTTGTGCTAAGGTTGGTGCGATGTTTCAGAAAATAGTATTTCAAGAAACAGCATGAAGGCTAAGGGATTTTGGGAAGCTGTTATTCGGTACTTTAGAGAGGAGACTGGTTTAACAAGAGGTTATGACTCGATCGTTAGCAAATGGAAAAATAGGGTTCGCCTTAGAATTGGTGCTTTTTGCGCCATCATCAAAAAAATTGAAGCGAATCACGAAAGTGGTACAAATGACCTCGATGTGTACCATAAAACTTGTGCAGAATACAAAATGATTTACAAGGGTGATTTTAATTTTGAGCATTGTTATAACATACTGAAAGATCACCCAGGTTGGGCAGACGTTGAGATGCCTTATTTTTACCAAACTCAGAGGCAAAAAAAGTCCAAGACTTCTGAAACCACTTCGGGGTCAGTATCTGGTGGTATTAATTTGAACGACGAAGCAGATGAGGCTGTGGAAGAGACTCGAGAATTCTGACTAATGGGTCGTGGCCGAGCAAAGGCCAAGAAGAAAGCAGCCGGTTCCTCTCGTGAGGAAGCTTCTTCATTTGTTGATTTGGTAGCCGACAAGTTTTACAACATGAAACAAAAAAATGGGGAAATAAGGACAAGGAACAACAGTCCTATATAGAGGGAAGAATCGGGAGTTGAGTATCCGGGAGACAGAGGCTCGAGAAATTGCACAGCTGAAAAGAGAAAAACTAGAAATTCATCGTCGAACACTTGAATTAGCCGAAAGGGAGAAGCGGGTCAGAGATATCTTATTCTATAATTCAGTAATCAACCCGAACTTGCCCCTAATACAACAACAGAAGTTGCTCGAGATGAAGATAGAAATCAAGGTGCGATATAACTTAGATTATTAGTTTAAGTTATCTGAATAATTATGTTTTAATTTTAGTGTCATGTTTTTATGTTTTCTTAATAATTATGTATTGTTTTTTTAGTTTATTATGTAATGTTTTTATTATTAATGAAATTTAGGTAATGTTTTTATTTATGAAATTTAAATTTGAAGTTAAAAAAATGAAGGTCACCTCATAGTGGCACTAGGTCGCCTGTAGGTCGCCGGAGAGAGAAAACTGATGTGGCGTCGAAAAATCTAGGTCACGACCACGTCTCATAGTAGGCAGCCTGATATGTGTTCTTAGAAAGTAAAAACGAAGAGAGAAAAACTTGATCTGTAGATTTTTGGCAAGAGGCAGTCTTATTTTGAAATGGATGGCCCAGTATTTATAGGGGACAAAAAGTAGCTATTGCTGGTGGCAGTCCGCGCGTGCCCCTTATATTTTAAGGAGGGCTTGCCGCACCTATAAAGGGGCCGCACTAGAACTCCGTTCCTTTTTTTTATCCTTTTGTGATGAAGGTTGTATTTGTTTATGAAACTTCATTTTTAGGAGGAAATTTAAAATTCAAATTTTATGTTTTTAATAAAATTTTTTTTTAATTAATAATAATTTGTTTTTATATTTTTATAAAAATATTTTTGTAGGAAGTATAAAGATTTAGAAAAAAGTTATTTCCTTGATCATAATCATGTTTAATGATTTTGTTTATCCATACCTTAAGTGATTCATCATAGAATAGAATTTTATGATTATTAATTTATAAACGTTTAATTTTATTCGTAAAAGTTTTCACATTTGTATTTTCATAAATCATTGAAGAGGTCAAAATATAATAACTGTGGTTTGTTGGACATTATTTGTATTAACAATCTCTCCATTTTTTATGATGACAAAATATAAACTCATTTAGTATAAAATTTAAAAGTTTATAACTTATTAATTAGTTTAATTCTACTTCTCCCCCTTTTTGTCAAATCCAAAATGGTTGATCGTCGAGTTGAGTAGAGAGAAAGAGGTCGGGACGATTAAAAAGACCTCCCCCTTTTGATTGTAAGCATCCCCTTGTTCGGGGGCACCAAGGGTTCGATCTTTCGTTAATTTGTCTGCTAAAAAAACAAGATTTAGAGGTACTAAAGTGCAAGAACATTTGCATGACCAAATATCTTAAAGATTTAATCCAACATTTTGAAGCTAATTTAAAGTTCATTCCAAATGATAAAGAAAACATATATAGTCACAAGGACAAATATATGAGAATACAAGCATATATATCAAACTTTAAGACTTCAAATTTTAAGTCATCTATTGAGAGTAGTACTAGTAGATGATTCTTTGTCTTCACAGGAAGATATTTCATGTGATTTGGTAGGTGAGATGAGGGAAAAAGAGTTGAGGGCCCCATTTTTAAAGAGATTTAATTCAGTTTTTCGGTCATCTTTTAAAGTATGAATGATTTTTCGAGTACTAAGCAACAATAGACAACAGTCAGTGAAAAGTTGTTTAGTCAGGAAAGGAGGAGTGAGTGGACTTGTGTATGAAATAAGGTGAATGACCATGTTAATTCGATTGCATGTTGGATATTGATATCAAGAAGATTTGAAAGGTGTAGAAGTTCATGCAAACGGTTTTCATGAAGATTTGGAATAGAAGTGCGTGGGTGTAAAGAGGAGGATGCGAGATTTGGTGAGTTAGGAAAGGGTGGCATAGAAGTGTTATGAAGGATTTAAGAGATTGGTGGATATGTAGGTAGAGAGTGATTTGGAGATAAAGGAGGTGAGTATGGTAAGAAATAAGTGTGTCTCCAAGAATCAATGATTGATTTGTGAGACTTTTCACCATAGTTTCTAGGAGAAGACATATTTGAAGTGATAAGAGTAGTGGTGAAGAGGGTAATGTTTATATAGGAGAGTATATGGCAAAGCATGATATGCTAGTATTGAGGTGTAAGAAAGTGTTTTGATGATAATGTAAATGACAACCTTTTATGAGTGGATTGGTCAAAGGTTCAGAAAACGAGAAAAGACAGCAAAGAAACATGTTTGCTGTAGGCGGTCCCTTAAAGTTAGGCGGTCCCATATTTATTAGGGGGGCGCCCAATCATTTATGGGGTCGTTTTCTGGGTTTCAAATTTTTTTAGTAATTAGTCTTTTGTGTTGAAATTTTTAAACAGGGTTGGAGGGGTGGTAGTTATATCTCCATATTATCAAGAATCATACAATCTAATCAAATGACTATATAAAAAGAGATTATGCAATAAGATGAAGTAGAATCATACAGGTAATTCAACTAAGTGTCATATAGCAGGCAGGAGATCATGACATAGTTATATTGTGCACTAACATAGGAAATAGTGGCAAATGTTAAGAGCATAATCATAATACATATGTTAAGTAATAATCAAGACAAATCTCAACTAGTATTTGAATCAACACTTGAGTCTTTATCAGAGGATATGTAGACGATGGATTGAAGATGAGTGGGATGAACCTATGGTTTCATGGATCCCCAATATGTTTTGTATTTTGGATTACAAAGATGAGGGTTGTGATCTGATAATGTTATTAATATACGAAGAATTAAATGAATTCCTTATGGTATTGGAGAATTAGGTTGATATTTGAGACTTTTGATTCTTTTAATTAGAAAGTATGCGAAATTGAATGGAGTGTTAGTTAAGATGCAACACATCATGTGACATGATGATGCAAGAAGAAAGGGTGAGTTATTTTGAGTATTAAAAGCATTTTCTTGAATGATTTCATTCCAATATCTTAGTTCAACACGAAGTTCTTCTTTGAGAATTTTGTTTGGAAAGATGGTTTGTCCAGATATTGTTAGGGATTGAATTATTGCTTTTGGAGTTTGGATATTAGTTTTAAAGGGTGGGAAAGAGTTTAGATTCATTCTTAAAGATTCAAAAGATGAGTCTTTGGAGTAAGAACATTAACCTTGAGATGGAATGGAGAAAAATTGTGCGAAGTTCAAATGGTATCTTAAAGACTCTTTTATGCCGTTATTTGAATAGTTGTTTTGATTGTTTTCATTGGATTATTTCCATGGATGAGACAATGCAAGTAGAAATCTAGGACAAATGAACTCATGTAGCTTATTTATTTTGGTGAGGTTAATGATTTCAAAACAGTGTTTTAATTTTTGTCGTATTTAGTTGATTACGGTTCAACACGACGACCTTCGTGAATAGCTGTACATTTTTTAGATTTTGATATGTTGGGTTTCAACAGTTAGGTTATGTAGGAATCATTGAGATTATTGGGAATGTATGATTTTTGTGGGCGAAGTTCGTCTTTCTAAACTCAATTTTACCTACAATTTAAAGAAAATCGTTTTAGTATGGTTGTATCCCAAACTCTATGTCTTGAGTGTGTCTATAGGGAACGAATGAGGAAGTAACGATTAATTGATCTAATATAAAATCCTAAGACGTTAATACAAAACACTCCTTTGTTTGGATTTTGCTCAACAAACAAGTGGAAAAATACATTATGAATTATGTATCTCGAAAGTTGTTGATGAGATCATTATGCGATGTGTTTGAAAATGTTTTTGGGTTTGTATTAACAATGAAAAATACACAATTATTGTGTCCTAACCGTGAGTGATTTGTAAAATTGAAATTGGTGGTTTTGGTTAAAAAGAAATAATTTTTTGACAAACCTATCAATGTATGCAAATCCTATATCTACGGGAGAATTTTGTCTATATTTGTGTATCCTAGTGGTTTAATTGAACAAAAATTTGAATAAAAATGAAAAATACCAATTTCAATTTTGTTGTAATCTTTGAACCCTAGACTCAAAATGAGAGAAAATGGTATAAATGACTTTATAATTGATGATTCTTAGAGTTTAGGTATAAGATTATTGATGTGATTTGATCTTTAATTTAAGTTTTAATGGATCGATTTTGGTTTTGGTGTGGATTTGGAGTTGTGTTCGTTCATTGGCCGCTTGGTAAGGGAGGTGTTTGTTTTTTTTATGTTTTGTAAATTTTGGATTTCAGTTGTACATATTTCGTTTTTTCTCTTATGGCTTGGTCCCGTATCTCCTGGTCCATCTCCTGACTATATAAGCGGCGTTGGCCGCCGCAGGCAGTGATTTTTGACTTTGTTTTGACAAAAATTTAACTAGGAGGAGTGACAATTTAACTTGCATTTCGCAATTTAAATGTGTTTAAAGTACTTCGGATGAAGTATTTAAGTTGTCACGACACGGAATGGAACACAGACTAGAATTGAGACAGAAGAAAGAGATGCGTACTTAATATGATTTATGGAATGTGTTCCATCATTCCTAAACCAAGACGTAGATAGTTAAATGATTCACGTTTAAGGGGTTTAGTGAGAATGTCGACAATGTTGTCAACGGATGGTACTTTTTGATAGATATATGTCCTTTTTAAACATTCTCACAGAGGAAGTGGTAACGAATTTTGATGTATTTGGTACGAGAGTGTTGCACTAGGTTTTTGCTAAGGTCAATTGCGCCTTTATTGTCGCACATGATGGGAACGTTGTCGAGTTGTACGTCGTAGTCGATGAGAGCTTGTTTCATCCATAGCGCTTGTTGACATGCCTTTCTGGCGCTTACGTATTCGGCTTCGGTTATGTGGTATAGCTAAGCATGAGCGTGTTTGTTTCTTAAAGAAACCAAGATTTCAAACACATCCCACGAATGTAAATAATTCGCTAGTGCTACTTTTGGTCACCTAATCTTCCCGCTATGGGCCAGAGTCGGCATATACTACGGTTTTTATGCCGGTCCTTTTAGGATACCATAATCAAAGTGTGTATTGCCTTCTTTAATGTCTAGAAGATACGTTATCCGCTTCTATGTGAGGGTTTTGGAGCCTCTTGGAAGCGGGCACAAAGGCAGACCCTAAACTGATATTGGGCCCTACCTAGTCCGTTAGGTATAGTAAACTACATATCATGCCAAGATAATTGGTTACTATCTACGACTCACAATCTTCATCTTTTCGTGAGTTTAGTATCGAGGACATGGGGTTTTCTTTGGTTTGAATCTTCTAGACCAAATTTCTTAAGCATCTCTTTAATAGACTAGATTGATTAAAGAACAATATATCTTCTTTCCATTTGTTTAATTTGTATTCCAAGGAAGATGTTAGTTTCACCCATCTGCTATTTCGAACTCGTAATGCATGATTTTGTTATAATCAATCACACATGTGCTTGACATTAGTCGAACAAATATAATTCGTCGACATAATATTTGAAACATGATGAGATTAGAACTTTTCTCTTAGTAAGAAAAGAGTGTTTTCTTACCATACCTATTTATATTCATATTTAATTAAGAAAGCTTTTAATCTATCTACCTAAGCTTTGGTTGTTGTTTTAAGTACCTATAAAGCTTTCTTTAATTTATAAACATGTTTTGTTTTTCGAAATCAATTGATCGCCGAAGGTTGGTGCATCATATACTTCCTCATTGATTAAAACCGTTAGTAAATCACTTTTTACATTCATTTGTAATTAATTTAAATCTTAGGCGCAAGCATAGCTAATAATATTCTAAATCGGACTCAAGTCTAGCACCGGTAGAGAATAAGTTTCATCATAATCGATGCCCTCTTGTTGGTTGTAGCCTTGAGCAAAAACTAATTTAGCCTTATTTCGAGAAACTATCCATTCTCATCTAACCTTATTTATAAACACACATCTTAGTTCCTATAATTGTCATATTCTTAGGTTGTGGAACTAACTCCCAAACGTCGTTAGCAATGAATTGATTTAATTCTTCTTGCATGGCGACTATCCAACTTTTATCTCCTAAGGCTTCATTTACATTCTTAGGTTCTATGGTAGAAATGAAGCAATAAAAGTTGCTTTGGTTTTGGGCTTGTGATCTAAGGGTTCTTTGGTTAAGGTTTCCTATGACATTTTCTAAGGGATGGTTCCTAGATTCCTTAATATTGACTACTTCATCAATCTCTAGAGTTTCATCCTCAACATTGTTTTCTAGATTTTTCTTTTCGATTTCCCTAATAGCTTCTTCTTCATCTAGGTCATCATCCACCAAGGGTGATGTCTTAGCAGGTGGAGGAGTTTCATCGAATGTCACGTTGAGTGATTCTTCGATTTTCCTAGTGTGTTTATTAAGAATGATATAGGCTTTACTATTTTGGGAGTAACCTAGAAAGACACCTTCGTAAGACTTTGGGTCGAACTTGGTAAGGTAATCTTTAGTGTTTAGGATGAAGCACTTGCTTCCAAACACTCTAAAATAATCAAGAGTAGGTTTCCTACCTCTTAAGATTTCATAAGGTGTTTTTCCTAGGATGGTTCTAATTAGAATTCGGTTAAGTATATATGTTGAAGTATCTACGGCATTACACCAAAACTTTTGGGGTAATGATTGTTCGTTCAACATAGTTCTACTCATTTCTTGAAGTGTCCTATTTTTCCTTTCAACCACGCCATTTGATTGAGGAGTGCGTGGAGCCGAGAAGTTATGAGTAATACCGTTGGCATCACAAAATTCTCCAAATTGCACTTCATTATCAAATTCTCTACCGTGATCGGTTCTTATTGACACTATTGTACATCCTAGTTGATTTTGGATTTTCTTACTAAAAATTTCGAATTGATCGAAGGCTTCGGTTTTATCCTTAAGGAATCTAGTCCAAGTATACCTAGAGTAGTCATCTACTATGACTAAGGTGTAACGGTTTCCTCCGTAACTCCGTACGGCGGATGGACCAAAAAGATCCATGTGGAGAAGTTCTAAGCATCTAGTCGTTGAGACTAAATTCTTAGCTTTGTGACTAGCGTGAGCTTGTTTTCCAATTTTGCAAGCATCACAAAAATGTTGATCAAACTTAATCCTAGGTAAGTTTCTAACTAATTCTTTAGAGGCTAACGATTGAATGAGACGCATATTCGCGTGACCTAATCTCCTATGCCACAAAGTGGAATTTTCATCAATCGTTGCTAGACAAATTTGATCCTTAGGCTTATTTCCTAACTTCATTACGTATAAGCCTTTCTTCCTAATACCTCTACCTATGACTTTACCATTCCTAGTGATTTCACTATCATGTTCAGAGAAAGTTACTTTACACTTATTGTCACATATTTGTCCTATACTAAGCAAGTTAAATCCTAAGTTATCAACATGTTCTACATTATCTATTTTGAGAGAGTCATTAGAAATCGTACCTTTGCCAATGATGTTACCGCGAAGATTACTACCAAAAACAACATTACCTCCATTGTATGCCTTGTAAGTGGAGAAGAGCTTTCGGTTACCCGTCATATGTTTGGAGCATCCGCTATCCTTGATCCATTCATTGGGTTCCAAGTCGACTCCAAGGCATATCTATTTATATAAGACAATAACTCAAACATTTGGTCCCCAATATCTCATGGGTCCAAAGTTGTTAGTGCCAAACATCCCTTGCATTTGATGCAATTGGTTAGGATGTGAGAATGGAAGACACATTTCCCATGGCATGTAACTTTGTCGTGGAAAGTTGTTCCAAGTTACAGGAAAGCCATGAGGTTGGTTTTGATGACCAACATGTCTTCTTGGTTGCGGTGTTTTAGGACGAGAATAATTATTATTGACTCTTCTAGGAGGTGGAGTTTTTGATCTAAAGTTTTGTTTTGAAAATCCAACTCCGGGTTTTGACAATGGTTTATAAAATTGTTTGACTTCATTGTCACTAGCTACCGGAACTTTAACTTTGTTTACAATTATGTGTTTTGGTCTAGGACCCAAAATAGATTTTTGAAAAGAAACACTTTTCTCAGATATTGGTGTCTCTGGTGGCGGTCCCTTATTTACTTTGGGGGCCGCCTGAACATTAAGGGGGCCGCCCATGTTTATGGGGCCGTCCCTATTTAAGGGACCTCCATCAGAGGACGCCTTTTTCTGAGTTTTTACAAATTTTATTTCCTTTGTTCCACTAGATGATGCTTCAAATGAATTAAACCCTAAACCTAATTTATCACCGGAGGGTTTTTGATTTCTTAGCATTTCATTCAAGCAATGTGTACTCTTTTCAAATTTATTTAATCTAGTGGATTCATCTTTGAGTTTTTCATTCTCAATTTTGAGTACATGACACACTGCACATTCGAGATCAACTCCCTTGTTTTTCTCGAATATGGATAATTTATCTTTTAGTTCTCTAAGCTCATTTTCTAAGTTATTTCTAGTGGCTTTTAGTCTTTTGTTTTTAGTGATTATCTTTAGACTCATTTTACATAATTTATCATATTCATTGTCTAAAGTTATATCATCAATTGATGAGTTTTCATCACTAAAGTAAGAGGATTCGGAACATACCTCACTTGATGCATGAGCTACAAGACATGTTTCGTCTTTGACCTTCTCATCATCTTCATCACCGCTATCGCTCCAAGAACCTCCGACAAAGGCTCTTTGGTTCTTGTCTTTCGGTGGTTTTGGACATTCTCCAATAAGATGATTCGGGTCGCCGCATCTAAAACATTTTCTATCATTTTTACCGGTCTTGTCATCACGGCTTCTTTGGAACGTCTTTTTGTCGTTCCGAGGTTGTCTCACGAATCTACCTCTTCTCTTAAAGAATTTCTTGAAGTCTCTTACCGCCATGGCATACTCTTCGTCTTCACTACCGGAAGTCGAACACTCTTCATCACTAGATTCTTTCTTAGCCTTTAATGCAAGAGATTTTCTTTCAACTTTTGCTTTGACTATTTCGGAATCTTTCTTGATGATCATCTCATGGACTTTGAGGTTTCCAATGAGCTCATCAAGAGATAGTGATGTCAAGTCTTTTGATTCTTCAATTGCCGTGACCTTTGCTCTCCATTTAGGATGTAGAGCCCTAAGAAACTTCCTTACGTAGTTCTTACTAGAATAACCTTCATCAAGAGCTTTAAGACTAGTAATAATAGTATTAAATCTAGCAAAAGCATTATCTATAGATTCGTCTTCGGAAATGACGAATTGTTCATATTGTTGGACCAAAAGGTCGATCTTATTATCTTTGACTTGACTATTACCTTGATGGGTGATTAACAAGGTTTTCCAAATTTCTTTTGCCGTATTACACATGAAAATTCGTTCATATTCTTTTCTAGGCAAAGCGTTGTAAATAACCATTTTGGCTTCATTATTTTTTGCAAGCCTTTTCTTAAGATCATCCGTTTGTTTTTCAAAAGGGATAACCTCATCAAGTTTGGTTTCCGGATTTTGAATAATAGGTTGAAAATCACCATTGGTAATAACATGCCAAAGATCTAGATCTTTTGATTTAACATATGTCTCGAATCTATTTTTCCAATAAATAAAACTATCGCTTTCAAAAAGTGGTGGTCTTTGCATAGATTGCCCTTCTAGATATTTGTCGGAATCCATAGATCGATCCAAGCTTTAAAATACAATATATTTTAAAAATCTTGAGTGACCTTGCTCCTGATACCAATTGTAGAAACTAGAAGGGGGGGGGTGAATAGTTTTACCGGTTATTAGCATTTTCAAAGTTTGCTTATGAAATAGTATTTGATTCGAGATTAGTAGTCAATCAACCAACAATATGAATACAACTAAACTATCTAAGAATGCCCGTAATAAGTAAAGAGATTAAGAAAGAACATCAAACCAAGACACCAAGATTTAAAGTGATTCGGCAACGAAGCACCTCTCGTTTCCGAACCTACTCCCCGAGCACTCCACTCGAGATTTCACTATGTCAACAAGCTCCCTTTAGGCGGAGAAAACCGTTTACACGTCGCTTACTTTCTTTTCTGACACTAAGCTGGATGTCGAGTCCTAATCTTAGCTAGAACCAATCTAAAACTTCACGAAGTCTTCAAACACTCACATGATCTACACTTTTGGATTGACACACAATTCAAATCACACCAATATACAATCCACACACTTAGATCTACACTTAATCCAATTAATACAACAACACAAAATAAATCTAATGAATGTTTGGTGATCTGTAAAAAAGAAGGAAAGAAGATCACTTGATAACAATTGTATGTAAAGAATACATTGTTTGTTCTCATTGCCTTGGATTAGAAGGTGAGCAAGGAGAAGAAAGAATTAATCACTTGAAACAAAATCAAGGTATGTTAGTGATCAAGATATGTGTTTTAGAAAGAAAGGAAGAAGAGAGAAAACTAGATCTGATAGAATTTTTGGCAAAGAAGTCTGATTTTGAAATGGGTGGCCCAATATTTATAGAGACAAAAAAGTACCGTTGCTGGTTGGCGGTCCCGCGGCAACTATATACAAGGGGGCCAGGGGGCCGCCGCACTATGGCGAGTGTACGATCATATATAATCAAATCATAATAAGTGCACATACAAAAGGGAACGCCGTGGACTAATCACATCGCCACATATAGTGCCATGCCATTGGTGCATCAATGACATGCTCATGGTACCTCCATGACTAGATACAAATAGCTCGGGTAAAGAGATAGGCAAAAGATAACAATGATCAAGTTTCAAATAATCTAAATATGGAAACGAATCTAGTAGCATATTCCGAACAAGAACCAACAGATTCATACAAACGAATATCGAAATCAAACGGACTGTCAACATCAAACGAGTCATGATTACGGATAGCAAATCAAAGGAATATCAAATGAATATCAAATAGATCAAGTAGCCAGACAAATGAGAATGAAGTGTCCTTACTAAAAGGATGTAATATATGTACCTTAACGAATAAGTAATCGAAGAGAAATGAATACAAAAGCAAGAGATCACAATACCTTCACTGAATCTAAAATAATCCATGATTACATATTATTATCTATCTTATTTCATAAGTTTATTACTTAATCTTATCATTTAAAACACTTAAGGTAACTAAATTAGAGTTTTTCAAATTTCCAAAATCTGTCAACATTTTAAGCAAGTTTCCCGATGTTAAAGACCCATTAAACGACCTCCAAAAATTCTACAAAAAAATCACAGAGGTTCCCACATGTGTCTAGTATGTCTATGAGTTTTGGTGGATTTTATTTCCATGTTTAAATACCCCTTTTACCCTTGTCACCAAAACTGATCCCGAAATTGATCTGACAGAACCTTCGAAAAGTTGACGCGTAAAAACCTTACTTAGACAATCAGAAAATTCTGAAAAAATTCATGGATGTAGCACATATCTTGAAGATTTACCAAATCAAATTTTAAAGTCTAACTCCTTACGGTTTAAAAATTAAAAATCAAACACTACAACTGAAATTTTTGTCCAGAATCTGCAGTTTTGACACTTAATCTTATATCCATTAAAAATCAACCTTCCCGACATTTAAAAAATATAAACTCAACTTTTCCAGAAACTAGACTCATTAGGCTCAAGAATCATGTGAAAACTAATTTTTATCATTAAGATATACCCTGGTGAACATGACTTAATTTCTGGACAGCCAACAAACCCGAATTAAAACCCTAATTCCTTAACTATTCTTTTACCAAAACATATCCTAGGGTTTCTAATCTTGTACGATTTCATTAATAACACCATTAATATTTATCTAGGGTTTCAAAACATAGCCATAATAGTTAGATTACCCAATTTACAAATTAATAAGTTCATAAAAAGATGTTTTCTCCTTTTTAACCACTTTATGATTTTATGAAAACTTGCATGGAATCATGGAACACAAAAGAATGAATTATAGAATCATAGAATACCTATGGAGACCAAGATTAAGACAAGAACAAGAACAAACACCAAGAATCAAGGATCACACTAAGAACATCAAGGCTTGGAAAACTTCACCTGAATCACCAACTTCTTCTTGCAAATTCTAGAGATTTTTACATAAGATTTTTGGGAGTAAAATTTTTGAGAGAATATGGTGATGGGAGAGAGGAGGGGATGGTTAAATAAGAGAGGAAAAAGGGAAGAGAAAGACAAAAATAACTTGTTTGCAAATTAAAAGATTTATCCCTTTTTTAATTACACTCTTTTCCCTAATTAAGCTAGACTTCAAAATTAAAAGATTTTGATGTATCAACACCTATAGGGGCCGGTTCATTAAGCAAAGGATGGGGGACAAAATAGGTTTTTACCTTTTTAAAGATTACACAAAATACTAGCTAAAACCTTTTAATACTTATCCCTTAAAATAGGTTTTTAATAAAAAGAAAGTAAATATACAAAACAATCAAAATTACAAAATATATTATATTTTTTTTAAATAAGGGGTCGGCCATATATATGTACATATATAAGTTTTATATATTTTTTTTAAATACCTTATGTTATATCTTTATAATTTCCCAAAATTATAACCTAAGGTTTTATTTTCAAATACTTATTAATAAACTTTAGGTTATATTCAAAATTACCAATATGACATAAAATTCAAATTTTGGGTTTTACAAAAAAATAAAAAAAATGAAAAAAATATATATATGAATGATGAAAAAGATAGTCGGTTCATAGAGCTTACACCGATGAAATTATTTGAAATGATCGATTATTCGTTGATACGCACAAAAATCAACGATGTAAAGTATTGTAAAAAGTGGCCGATATCACCACTTATTTTGTAAAAGTATGTAAAGTTCGAGATGTAAGGGAAGTTGGCCGTTATGGGAACGCCAACTTAGGTTGTCATTGTCATCTATGATCGAGACGTTTGTTTATAAGTTCGCGTCTTTGTCATGGAACGGTCGAGAAAAGTTACTAGCAACCGCACCTTATTTGTTGGCTTTAATCTATTAGTTTGTTTATTTTATTTAACAACCATCTTACTTCCCTTTCCTGATAACTAACCTTAGGATCTACTCAAATGAGGATGTGTACAAGCATGGATGTCTATTCCGTCGTTACAGCCATGTATTCATGCTCAGCTGCCTTGTTTGACGACGACCTCTGGTGAAAGTCAGAAGCTCCACACCCTATATCATTCTTCATCTTAATAAAAATGATTAAAAATCCGAGCCTTCTAATAAATACTCAATTTACCTTTTGACTTGTTACTCCTTAGCTTTAGAGGTGGAGATGTGTATCCTTGCCAAGCCTATGATACGAAGCTAATCACGACTGAGCAAATGAGCGTACCACTAAAATGATACACCCTAGATTAGTTGAGTGATCTGAGTGATTTCATTTTCATATTTCGTGAGGAGCTTGGTTTTGTACAGGTGATCTGAACATGAAAGAAATGCTTAACGGAAAAATCCTTAACCTCGGTTGGGATACATTTTCAAAATCTTTCTAAAGTCTACTTGAGGACAAGTAGGATTCAAGTGGGGGGATATTTGATATCATCAAATAACGTCATACTTTACTATCATTTATCCCACGTATTTTACCCACTTTTATATAATTATTGCAAGATATTGGTACTTAATTGCTTAAAGTTTATTATTGCAGTAATTATGGAGTCACTTGTGAAGAAGAAGCAAAAAGGCGCAATTCTAGAGCTTAAACGAAGACATTTGAAGAATACTATTTTCTGCACCTATACGCCGTATCCAGCAATGAAGATACGGCGTATCAGCGCCAGCTCAGCACAAGAAACGCGTAATGATCAATTCCCGATCCGGCGTATCCACTACAACCAATACGCCGTATGCACAGCTGTTCATCAGTCAAAGATACGCATTTAATATGATTGATGGTAATTATCTTAATTGATTTGATCTTATCGCGGACTCCAAGGAAATTAACCCCTATACGCCGTATCCACTTATCCCCATACGGCGTATCCAGGCGTATTTCAGACACTATAAATACAAGACTCAAAAACGAGTTTTAGTGTGCAATATCACATTCTCTGTATAGTATACAACTAAAGTCGAATTTCTCAAGCCAAGAAGAGCAGCCAAGGTCGAGCACTACTCCTAATTCCATAGAAGACATCGTGTAATTCTTACTTTCTTAATCATTCGATTTTTAATTGTTTGATCACGTTTGTAATAATGACAATGATTGTGGGCTAATACCCTCGGGTATTAGCCATGTTAATGAAGATTATAATGTTTGGTTTGTTTTAATCCGGCTTTGCTTAATTTATCGTTGTTGTTTAATTATGTTTATCGCCTTATACTTGTTTATGTGCTTGTACATGCGACCTATCATTCAACTGGGTCTAGGGAGACCTAACCAGTAACCTAGATGCCGGGATGGCTCTCCATGTTGTGTTCTATATGCCCGGACCAATAGGATCACAAATGACACCTTATCATTACTCTTTGATTATGAGCTTAGTTGACCGGCAGGTGACCCGATAATTGTTCAACCAGTATTGTTCATTTATTAATTGGTATTGATTTTGGTGGTGGACTACCGGTGTATAAAACAACATCAAGCAATAAGTGGGTAAAGTCCCGATGGGCTAGGGTATTAACAGGATCACCACTGCTTTAATTCCCTATGGTAGATTATAATTAAACTATAGGATGCTTTATGTGGATGCGTTAATCGTGATAGGATTGTTCGTGTCTAGGTCTTAGGAAGAAGTACCGCCTAAGTCTTAAGAATGATATGCCGCCTCGAGATAAGAAGCCATTGCACTAGTTAATCAAACCAGCATTTAATCAGATTTAACATGGTTAATATAGTTTTCTATTATTTGGCTCGTTCTATTCTTTTGTCTTGTGTTTATTTTCTTTAGTATGTATGGTGCTTAGAATTGATATTTGTCACCATAAACTTGTGCCAGTCCCTCATGCTGAAAACCCCCCTTTTACCTCTAGTAAATATGTATAGCATAGGTTTAACCAGTAATTAGACTAATATAGATAGAATAAAATACTGATAGAATAATAGGTTAACTCTCACTCTTAGTGTTCGACACCCTACTTTTCGCGAAGCTACATCTTGATCTGGTACTCTGCACGTTAAAGTGTTGTCCTTAGGTTAGTCGACTAAATATAAATGTAAAACCTGATAATCATAAATAACACTTATACAACGACACATCAAAGTTCTAAGTTGATTGTTGGTTGACGGAAGCCTGGAAGAATCTATAGTTGTCAGGAAATCCTTTGCCTTATTGAGACAGGCAATTGGATCATCTCCTTGATTAAACATAGGAACAACAAGACCTGAGTCCATTTGAGGGAACTCAGTCATTGGTTGTGTTGAATATTGAGGTGAGTTATAAGCAATTAGTGGAACAGATGAGGTTTGATGATTCATATGAGACTGATATTGTTGTGATGGTAGAACGGATGAATGATTGATTTGTGGTTGTGATAGATGATTTGGTGGATACATTGGTGAGTATGATTGAGGAGAGTGAACTTATGGAATCATGGTATTTGTTTGTTGAGGAAACTGTATGGAATTGTATTGAGAGTGATAGTTGTTAAGTTGAGACAGTGATTGATTATAGTTAGCAACAAATGCAAGAGAATCTTGATATCATTCACGCATCAAGTGAATTTCATTTACATGTGCCTCATGTTATTCGAGATATGAGTACAATTGATCATAGTTTGTAGTATGCAAATCTCTAGCCAACTCCACGTTCGTCACAAACTTTCTCCATTCTAGTGGTAGACTGTTCAGAAACTTTGTATTCACTTGGACTGGTCTCATTGATATATTGATAACGGATGTGTTTCAAAAGCTTTAAATTTATAAGAATGAAAATACCGGATAATTATATGGAAAAACAAGGGTAAAAGTATAACCCACGTATGTAGTATAATCTTTTTAGGCAAGACCAGGTCGTCCACAGGGATTTGAGTAGTGTTTAAATAATCAGAAAGAAAATAGACTTTGACAATTTTAAAAGTAACTTCAATTTTTTACCAATGATAATAAGGATGACTACTCGAATAGTTCAAAATAACTTATAAGTGTTGGAAATGATTTGACCTCAAAGATTGGGCATTAATTTATAAAAAAGGACTTCTCGTCAGAAAACGTTTTCACAAACTAACTTGTTTAACCCAAGACTTATATTTAGTTAACCAGACCAAATGTGTCACTCAAATAGTTTAGTTACTAGTATATCAAAGCTTATTTGTTTATCAATTTACAAAAGTGGATTTCTCGGCACAAACGATAAAGACCATAGACAAATCTTTAAAACCACATAGATAATAACGGGTCTTTTGACCTATACCGATATGATTATATAATTCAAGTTGATAAGCAAAACTGACAAGATAAGATATAAAGTAACTTTAATTTTTTACCAATGATAATAAGGATGACTACTCAAATAGTTCAAAATAACTTATAAGTGTTGGAAATGATTTGACCTCAAAGATTGGGCATTAATTTATAAAAAGGACTTCTCGTCAGAAAACGTTTTCATAAACTAACTTGTTTAACCCAAGACTTATATTTAGTTAACCAGACCAAATGTGTTACTCAAATAGTTTAGTTACTAGTATATCAAAGCTTATTTGTTTATCAATTTACGAAAGTGGATTTCTCGGCACAAACGATAAAGACCATAGACAAATCTTTAAAACCACATAGATAATAACAAGTCTTTTGACCTATACCGATATGATTATATAATTCAAGTTGATAAGCAAAACTGACAAAGATAAAATATAATAGGATCGCAACATAAGCTTGAGATTAAAGAGATCAAGATCATACCAAACACTTATTCATTATCATAACATCATCGAGTAGTCATGAGAGATTTAGCCTCTCATGGCTAAGGAGTTCATAACAAAAGTAGACTTAACATAAATTTCCATTATTTCAATAACTAACTTGACAACCGTCTTCGTTCTTGATCGTTAGATCTTTATTCTTCAAAGGTAGTGGTGTTTTTTTGTGTTTTTATGGATGAGGGACAAAAGGATTGGTGTGTGTGTGAAGAAGAAGAGTTGTAGAATGAGAGAGGAGTGGGAGGAATGAATTGAAAGTGAAATTGAATTTGGGTGAAAAGTGCAGCGCACACAAGAAATTGTGCGGCGCACTTGGTGATTAAATGCGATAGTATTAAATGCCGATTGAAGAAGTGCGGCGTACTTAGTGTTTTAATGCATTTGCATTAAATACTTCATTTATTTCTTCTCATTAGATGGAAAGTGTGGCGCAATTAGGTATAAGTGCGGCGGTTTTTGGCTATATAGGTAAGTGCGGTGTACAATAGTGGAGTGCGGCGCACATCTTGTACTTTTAGCTTAAAATATTTTCTTCTCTTTGTATTTGTCTTTCAAAGTACGTAATTTCTTAAGTTTTAGTTAGTAGTGTCTTCAAGTGAACCTGCAAACAATTTAGACTATTAAGTATCGAAAGTTCACGAGAAATGATAGAATATATAGAAATAACGCCATAAAAAACATGTATAATTTGGGCGTTATCAAATCCCTCCACACTTAGCTTATTGCTTGCCCTCAAGCAATCGATGCTAGAAAATAAAATCATTTATCATGACTTGGAGAAAATTAGATTTTATAAGAGATTGCACATTAGGTAACTTTTCAGGCATAGACATATAACATAGCACCTCGCATAGGAATAGTGTTTGGTTTTTTTTAATTCACTCAGCCACTCGGGTAGGGTTTATATTGTAGGATCCCGTTTAACACTTCATAACACGAATCAATCACGGATCAAGAACTAGAAATGAGAAAGAGAGGAGTTGTTCTAGAGAGAGAAAGAAGAGAGAGAGAGAGATGAGAGAATATGGAAAATGGAATTAATTTAGAAATGAACAACTAGCTTTTTCTAAATAAGAAAAAGCTTATATACCCCGTCACGCTAAAGGTACGCGCGGGATATTTAACTAGGACCCGGGCTCGGGTTTTGCTTAGGATTAAACCCGAAACATATACAATATTAGATTCACTATCGAGCCCGATTCCCGATAATATCCTATTACAACGTTAACTAATTAGAGACCGAAGCTCCATCGTAGAGTGACCGAGCTTCCTTGTTCGACTCAATAAATTGAGGCTAACAATCTCCCCCGAAGTGAGGTCTTGAACACGGGAACGAGCTTCCTTTATTGACTCAATAAAATTGAGGCTAACAATCTCCCCCGAAGTGAGTTCATTGATGACACTCCTTCATGAGATCAGTGAGATTGCTTTTGTCGTTTAAGCTCGAGTGTTCTTGGTCTTTGTCTTCGTTGTAATCTTGTTCCTTCATGCTTTGCGATCGGCTAAGCCATCTTGCGATCTTGTGTCTTTGACCAACATGCTCATACTATTGCATTATCTTGAAAGCTTTATTTCAGAGTTTGCGGAAGTCTTTGTCTTTAAATCTTGAGCTTTCTAGATAGTATGTCTTCGTAGATTGAGCATTTGAATGGGATTGAGGTTGCCGTTACCACCGTTTGACCTGCAGGTTTACGTTAGTGATAAACGAGAAAATTGATTTGAAAATCAATCGACGTGTCACTCGTTAAAGAGTTTTTGTAACACATCGAGAGTGTCATGTTTTTATCAAAATTCATCAACCGTCAATTCATTTACTGGACCAAATCGATATCCAGTTGTCACAAGTTTGATTCATATAGAATCTCGCAAGTCACCTACCAAGAGCTTGTTTGATGCTGGCTCAAGCAGGATTTCCATCTTCATTGTGAATACATTAGTATCACTCGGATGTTCTGGCAAATATCACAATGATATTGCGTAGGACTCTTGATAACAGCTTGTGAACTTTAGATTTTTATAAAAACTTAGGGTAATGTTAGTAAATATGTAATTAATAAATAAATAAATAAAAAATAAAATATATATATAAATAGGGTGTAGGCCGGCTAGGAAAGAAAAAAATAAAGCCCAATCCTACGACAACTCTTATTAGGAAATTATCTACACTATATATATAAAATAAAAGAACCCAAAAACGAAATTTCCTCCTCCATATTGAAGGTTCGGTCGACCACAAGAAGAAAAGAAGAAAAAAAAAATTAGGGTTTTGTTCTTGTGAAGATAAATCAAGGTTTAGGTATGTTTTAATTAATCTTTTGTTAATTATTAATCTTTAATCATGTAATAATTATTATGATGGAATTAGGGTTTTATAAAATCTGTAAATTAATGATGTTTAATCATATTGCAATAATTAGGGTTTAATTAGGATCATATGGGTGTATCCGTTAGGGTTTAGATCGCGTTAAAACTTGATTTAGATTAGGGCAGAATTTAAGGCTGTGTTGTTCAGCTGATATCTCAAAGATGGGAATAGCTTTTGTTAAGTTTCCGGTGTCTATGATGTAGCTTAGAGAGTCTAGTTTCCAGAACATCTGGCCTCAAAAAGTTTTTAAGGTCGGGAAGTCATTCAAATGTTGGTTACGAGAAAAGTTGTCAAAGCAGTAAATTCGGGTCAGATTTAGATCAGATTACGAGGTGTAAAACACCACTTAAAATTTGAATTAGGATTAGCCAACCTACAAGAGTTTAGTTCTATGTGTCTATTAAAAATCTCCCAAATGAGAGCTTCTGATTTGGAGTCTAAGTATGGTTTTTAGGTCCAAACGTTTTAGTGTGCGATCAGATCCGAAAATGAGTAGTTAAAAGCTTGATTTTATTTGGGGCACTTAAGAGTGGAAATAAATTATTGGAAAAATCACAGAGTTAGTAGACTCAAGGTATTGAACTTGTAATTTTTGGTTAAATTATAAAGCTCAGTAGGTATAGTTTAGAGAATGGTAAAATGAGGTCAAAATTCTGCGTTTTCGGGTAAATTGTAAGACTTTGGAAAAGTGTGTAAACATGTTGGTTAAGGTTGGGCATGGTGTCGTGGTGACCCATGAGGGTAATTAAACACCTTAGACATCCATCATATGATTGTTACAAGGGCATAAGCAATTGGCTTGGTCGCATGTAACACCTGTTTGTTTTGATTGTTTAGATTTGTGCTAGTGTTTGTGGAAGCTGCAAAGCATCAGGTGAGTTTCATAGCCCCTTTTTTTTATGTTTTCTTGGGGTGAAAATGATGCTATGAGTATTAAATGTTTTAGTTACTGTGATAATGTGTTTTAAATGAGGCATGGACTATACGTGACTATTGTATGTTATGTGCTACTTGCTATTGTGATATGGATCGTGGGACACGTTCCGTTCCCTTTTTTGTTGTGCTTGAGCGTGACCGTCTCAAGGCATTGTTGGATTGTTAGTGGTGAGCGTGACCGTCTTATTGCATGTGTATGTTGTTGGAAAGTCTTCGCCTACTTTGTGGGTAAGATCCTTGGAGGTGATCAACTCCTTGTGATATTGTGTGGATACGATACCAAGAGTCTGGAATTGGGGACATCATTCCTCTCCATGACTATGTTGTTTGTGGATCATGGGACACGTTCCATACCCTTGTTTGTGATGTTGAGCGTGACAGTCTCAACATGGTTTGATGTGATTGCATGTTAGCTTGTATGATAGTTCGTTGTATGTCTTGCTATGCTATGTTTTATTTATCATAGTAATTACAAAGCGAGTTATTGACGTGTCTTAAACCTAAGACTCTCACCAACATTATGTTGACGTTTAAGCATCATTTTCAGGCGAGCATCATGCAAATAAAATAGAGAGACGTGGCTAGAGAAAGACCTTAGGTTGCATTGCGGAGTTTCTCCCTTAGTTTATGTTTTGCATTGTTTGGATGATTAAATGTTTGGTTATTAAATTGCTTAGGTGTTGAATGTATCTATATTGGCGAGAACCTCCTTTTCTTCAATATAAGACGCCTTTGAATTTATAAATTTGTTTTGGGTATTTTCATGACACTTTGTGTCTATGTTTAATTTATTTCATGCATACTAGTTTCTCTATATAGACACCATTGTGTTGTGATGATATCCATTCTCGTTACGCCTTGCGTTTCCGCCTTGGCGGGGTGTGACAAATTGGTATCAGAGCCATTGGTTATAGAGAAGTAGGTGGTTGAGCCTAGACTATAACCTAGGGGTCCTTCATGTAGATGCATTTAGGGCTTAAGTGTTTAATGTTATAACTGCTATGCTTCCCCTTTATTTTTTCATAGCTTATATATGTCGTATTTTGTTAAGTTTTCATTTAGTTATTTTGTCTACCATTATTTGATATAATATGTATTACTTTCTTAGTATTTTAGCTATGTTTTCCCTCACCCGTAAAAGTCTCGTTGGGGAACCGTTTTCCCAACTGGACTTAAGCGTTATAAGGATCCGTAAGAGGAGCCTCTTGTAGAACCAAATGAGATAGGATAGTTAATCGTTTGTCGTATGTGCGTAATAGGGCTGGACCCGCAGAGTCGGGTGATTCTTGCGGAGGCAAAGTCAAACCCAAGCGAGGCCCAACATAGTTTATCTCGTCCTTTACCTTGTCATGTTGTTATTGATTATTTCTTTCAAATATTTCGTATTTTGGAAGTCGTTACGAGACTTTCATTCCTTTATGTCGTTTCAATTTCAATTTGAGATAAGTAAGTAGTTACTTGTTGGAGCATCTTTTATGTGTTAAGTTGGAGTGGTTTAAGATGTGCAATGTGATATATGTGCTTATATGTGAATTATGATTGTTATGGGTAATTTTGGAAGTAAGTACACGTGTGAAAGGAGGCACTTATAATTATGGTGGCCAACATATTTATAAAGGCATCGCACACGTAGACTTGTGACCATGATTGCATTTATTTGTGTTTGGTTGTAAGATGGTAGTGTAATATGTTTTTTGTTGATATGTGTATTTCTGATAAGGATGGTGGTATGGGTAGAGATTTATTCTCTTACCTTAATTGGAGGATATGTTAAGTTGAGTTGCATAGATAGTAAGTTTCCCTTCTATCTAGTTTTTGCAAATTCCTAGTATTGCTATTATAGAGGTTTCTCGTTTGCTCGGTTGTTTGTTCGGATTTCCTAAGTCTAAGTTTAGCATCCCTTCATCGTACTTTGTTAGTAAGGATACCTGATTTTCCTATTCGACGTCTCGAGGTATTTTGGTTGTTCGGAATCTGCTTTTCCGGATATAGGCGCGTTTCGTTAGTTCTTTAATTGCATTGATTACTCGTATGAGTATCAAAGGTTTCTTTTAAGCACTAATTGTTTCTAACATATTAGTGTAGATCATTAATCCCTTCTTTGTATATCCTTTGGTTTTCGTAACCCGTTGGCGACGTGTTAGTATCGATGCTTTTAGGTTTGCTCTGTTGATTGTTATTTTGGATAAGACCTTACGTTTTCTTTTAAGTACATAAGGTCTTGCATGAGTTTTCTTGTACAAGTTCGTTTGATTTTATTTTGAGTATTTGATTTCTGGTGTTTTCTTTCGTTTTCAAACAATAGAATTGTGTTAGAGTCTACACGGTGTTTTACGATTTTTTTTTTGGTATTATGGTGTCCTTTGTTTAAGTAACATATTTTATAATTGATGTCTAATTATAAAAACCCTTTGGAAGTATTGTGTTGGTGTTGGAGAAAACAATGTATAAAATGATCTTTGTAAATATATTTTATTTTATTATAAAAAGCATGTTTAAAGTGCTTCATAGTGGTAAGGTACGATACACCATTAGGTAACCATCTCTAGATTTTTATGACAACCAGAATAAATTTTCAAATATTACATTTAAGACAATTTCATTATTATTTAAAATGATTTTTATACTTAAAGTGACTTTCTTAATTTAAATCGATTCTTATAAAAACATTATTTAATTTGGTCTTTTGAGTAAAGTCGATAATTGGTATAAGAATTTCCGTCTTTAGTATTGATTTTTTTTGTTCATTTGTCGTGGTACGCTTGTTGGTTTTCTTTCGTTGCGTTTTCACTCGGTGCATATACGTATCCTTTCTTTCAAGGGATCCTTATGTCATTTGATCCACGTCTACTTGCATATGTGGAATCTCTTATATGCATTCTAGCCTTTGACTCGATATTCGTTGTTATCCTATTCGATTGTTGTAACCCTTGGAGTTCGTTGATATCGTTGAATCATGGAAGCTTTGATGTGATTATAGGAATGGACTGGTTGTCCAAGAGGAAGTTTGTGATAGTATGTCATGAGAAGGTGGTTAGAATACCGTTGGAAGGTGATGAGATACTTCGGGTTCATGGTAAACGTACTCAAGGAGTCGTGAAAACCTTATTGAACACGAAGGTAGATGAACCGAAAGTGAGTGATACTTCCGTCGTACGAGATTTTGTTGATATGTTCCGAAAGACTTGTCGATGACCACCACAACGACAAGTTGAGTTCCGCATAGATTTAGTTCCTGAAGCGACGCCAGTCGCGATGTCTCGATATCGTCTAGCACCCTTGGAAATGCAAGAATTGTCTGAACAACTTCGAGAGTTGCAAGACAAGGGTTTCATACGACCTAGTCATTTTTCGTGAGGAGCACCAGTGTCGTTTGTTAAGAAGAGGAGCATGGAGTTCATTTGAAGTTAGTGTTAGAATTACTGAGGAAGGAGAAGTTGTATGTTAAGGTTGCTAGTGTGAGGCAGTGAAGAATTGGAAAGTACCTATGACACCATCCGAGATATGATTATTCTTAGGATTGGCAGGTTACTTACCTACGTTTCATCGCAAACTTTTCTAAGATTGTTAAACCCCATACTTCCCTAACTGAGAGGAATCAAAAGTATGAGTGGGGCGCAGAACGAGAAGATGCTTTCTAGACTTTGAAGAATGATTTGTGTGACGCTTCGATAAATCAAATGTAGTGGTTGATGCGTTGAGTAGAAAGGGAGAGTGAAACTAAGACGAGTAAGAGCAATGTCCATGACTATCCAGTCAAGTGTTAAGGACAAGATATTGGCTACTTCAAGTGAGACGTCCAAGGTAGAGAACGCGCCAGCAGAAATGCTGCGTGACCTGGACCAACAAATGGAAAAGAGGGCAGATGATGGTTAGTACCTTATGGATTAAATTGTATAGTGAGTATGAGTACGAAATTCGCTACCATCCAGGTAAGGCAAATGTGGTGACTGATGCGTTAAGTAGGAAGGAACGAGTGAAACCTAGACGTGTTCGAGCGATGGCTATGACTATTCAGTATGGAGTAAGAGGAATGATACTGACAGCCCAAAGTAAGGCGTTCAAGCAAGAGAACGTACTCACAGAAAGGCTACATGGTTTAGATCAACAGATGGAAAGGAAAGAAGATGAGAGTTTGTATTTTATAGATAGTATTTAGGTTCCATTGGTAGGAAGTGAAATGGATGAGGCCCATGCATCAAGGTAGTTGGTACATCCGGGAGCGGATAAGAGTTGGCTCATCTTCTAAGCTATACAGAGATTTTAAGATTTGGAGTAGTTGGCAAGGATTTATATTGATGGTATAATAGCAAGGAATGGATTTCTGGTGAAATCAACTCTGATTGAAATGGAATGATTTACCTCGTGTATTTGGCAGACGTTACAAGAAAGTGTTTGTGACGCAAATTGGATTTGAGTACTGCTTAACATCCTCAGGCGGATGGATAAAGTGAACGTATGAGTCAGACTTTAAAGGATATGCTTAGGGCATGTGTGATTGATTTTGGTGGTAGCTAGGATGTTCATCTACCATTGGCTGAATTTTCATACAACAATAGTTATCGTTCGAGCATAAGATGTGCTCCGTTTGAAGCATTGTATGGAAAGAAGTGTAGGTCGTCTGTTTTATGGGATGAGGTTGGAGAAAGTAGTTTGATTGGACCTGAGTTGTTTTAAGAGACGACATATAAAGCGGTGTTGATAAAAGAGAAGTTCAAAGTGGCGAGAGACCGTCAAAAGAGTTATGCTGATAATAGTCGCAAACCGTTGGAGTTTGAGGTTGGAAATCGTGAATTGTTAAAGGTGACGCCATGGAAGGGCGTAGTTCGAAAGGTAAGTTAGTACCGAGGTGTGATCCTTGAAAGGATTGGTCCTGTAGTCTATCGGTTGAGATTGCCTGCAGAATTGAGTAGAGTACATGACACGTTTCATGTGTCAAACCTAAAGAAGTGTTTGGCGGATGCTAGTTTGCAGGTGCCATTGGACGAGATTAAGGTTGACAAAACTCTTCATTTTGTTGAGGAACCTGTTAACGTGATTAGTGGACAGTGCTGAAGTTAAGAGGTTAAAATGTAGCAGAATGGTGGTAGTTAAGGTCCATTTGGGCTCGAAGCGAGGTCTTTAGGACTTCAGGTAAACTGATGTATCCACACTTGTTCGTTGAGCAAGGGATCATTGGGAGTTTTAGTTAAAGTTGGGTACGTAAGGTTTCTTGTAGACCTTAGTATGCCCTTAGATGTGTTTGTGTGATTTTGGTTAAAGTTATTTTATGAACATTGGGCTTTGTAACGACTTATAACTTGGTTTTAAGACAGTTCTTGTTTGATGAGTTGCGAGACCGGGTTGTAAATGACGTTGTTACGCAACTTAAGGTTTTTGACGAGTCTCCTCGATGTATGCTGCGAGGTTTGGTGAGTTGGATGTGTCTTTTCGTTCGGAGGGTTTTGCTGCCTATGCTGTACCTTTTGGGTGGGAGGCACAAATTATTGACAGTCACAGATACTTGTAAAGTTCGTTGGAATCTAAGTGTGGTCATGAGTTTCACTGGAGCGCGTGATTATATGAAAGTCTAAGTATCCTCAGTTTGTTTGTGGTCGAGCGGATGAATTGGCTAGTTTATTCTGGGGAGAGATTTCCTAAAAGATGGGATAACTGTGTAACATGACATGAGCATGTTAGTCAAAACTGTTTAGCGTAGTCTTATGTATTCTGTTGAAGGTATGGTGTATGTGATATATACGAGTTCTATGTGTGTTTATATGTGTTTATTAATTGGGAATTGGTGAATCATTTCTATTGTGTGTGATCTTCTCAAAGAGATTGGAATGGTGAAGGATTTTGGTTGAATTCCTTTCGTTCACTTTGGTGACAAGGAAATGATTTTGGTGATTTTAAACGTTTTGTGATTTAACGTGCTATGTATTATTTCGTTTTGTATTATGTGTTAGTAATATTTGAATTTATGGGTTTTCATAGTTAGAATTAAAAAAGATATGTAAATTTTCTATTTTTGGAAAGTTGGTTTATTGAAAATGAAAAGTAGTTTATTTTAAAGTTCTAGTATATTGCGTTTACGCGAATAGGTTAATGCGCAAATAAGCTTTGATTTTTATTTAAAACTTTAGGGTATAATGGTAGTAACTATGTAATTATAAATAAATAAATTCAAAAAGTTATATATATAAATTGGATGTAGGCGCTAGGAAAGAAAAAAAATAAAGCCCATCCTACTACAAACTCTAATTAGAACTTATCTACACTATTTATATAAAATAAAAGAACCAAAAATACGATATTTCCTCTCCCCGATTAAAGGTTCGGATCGTCACAAGAAGAAATGAAGAAAACAAAAATTAGGCTTTTGTTCTTGTGAGAGAAATCAGGTTTTAGGTATGTTTTAAACTAATCTGTTGTTAATTATTAATCTTTAAGCATGTAATAATTATTATGATAGAATTAGGGTTTATAAAATCTGTAAATATTGATGGTTTTTTCCTATTGCATATACATTATGTTTAATTAGGATCATATGGGTGTATTCGTTAGGGTTTAGATCGCGTTAAAACTTGATTTAAATTAGGACAGAATTTAGGGCTGTGTTGTTCGGCTGATATCTCAATGATGGGAATAGCTTTTGTTAAGTTCCCAGTGTCTATGATGTAGCTCAGAGAGTCTAGTTTCCAGAACATCTGGCATCGAAAGTTTTTAGAGTCAGGGAAGTCATTCAAATGTTGGTTACCGAAGAAAAGTTGTCAAAGCAAGTAAATTCAGGTCAGATACGAAGGTGGTAAAACCCCACCGTAAAGTTTGACATTAGGATTTGCCATATCTACAGAGTTTAGTTCTATGTGGTATTAAAAATCCCCCAAGGTTAGCTTTGATTTGGAAAGTCTAAGTATGTTTTAGGTCCAAACTTTTTAGTGTGCGATCACATCCGAAACTGAGTAGTTAAAAATTTGATTTTATTTGGGGCACTTAAGAGTGGAAATAAATTAGTGAAAAAATCGTAGAGTTAGTAGACTATGGTAGTGACAACTGTGGATTTTTGGGTATTAATTTATTAAGCTCAGTAGGTATGGTTTAGTAATGGTTGAAGTGAGGTCAAACTTTGCATTTTGGGTAAAGTGTAAAGACTTTGAATAGTGTGATAAACATGTTGGTTAAGGCTGGGCCATTTGGTGTCGTGAGTAACCCTTAGGGTAATTTAAACACCTTAGACATCTTCATTTGATTGTTTCAAGGTCATAAGCTATTGGCTTGGTCGCATGATAACACGTGTTTGTTTGATTGTTAGATTGTGCTAGTGTTTGTGGAAGCTGCAAAAGCACCAGGTGAGTTTCATAAGCCCCTTTTTCTTATGTTTTTCTTTGGGGGTGAAATGATGCTTATGAGATTAATATTTTTAGTTACTGTGCTAATGTGTTTTAAATGAGGCATGGACTATACGTGATATTGTTGTTTATGTGGCTACTTGCTATTGTGATGATATGGATCATGCTTTTTATATTGGACACGGTTTCGTTCCTTGTTTTGTTGTGTTGAGATGACCGTCTCAAAGCATTGAACCTGTTTTTATTGATGTATTGTTAGTGGTGAGCGTGACCGTCTCATTGCATGTGTATGTTGTTGGAAAGTCTTCGCCTACTTTGTGGGTAAGATCCTTAGAGGTGATCAACTCCTTGTGATATTGTGTGGATACGGTACCAAGAGTCTAGAATTAGGACTATTCTCTCCCATGACTTTGTTGTTTTGTGGATCGTTTGGGACACGTTCTGTTCCCTTATTCTCGTTTGTGAATGTTTGAGCGTGACAGTCTCAACATGGTTTGATGTGATGATGTTTAGCTTTATGATAGTTCGTTGTATATCCTGCTATGTTATGTTTTATTTATCACAGTAATTACAAAGCGAGTTATTGACGTGTCTTAAACTTATGACTCTCACCAACATTATGTTGACGTTTAAGCATCATTTTCAGGTGAGCATCATGGAAATAAATAGAGAGAAGTGGCTAGAGAGGACCTTTAGTCTTGCATTGCGGAGTTTTTCCCTTAGTTTTGTTTTTGAATTATTTGGATGATTAAATGTTTGGTTGTTATTGAATTGTTAGGTTGTTGAATGTCTTTTATTGGCGAGAGAACCTCCTGTCTTCAATATAAGACGCCTTTGAATTTTCGATTTTGTTTTGGGTAATTTCATGAACTTTGTGTCTATAGTTTTGTAATATTTCATTGCATATTTGTTTCTCTATATAGACCACTTGTGTTGTGATGATATTCATTCTCGTTTACGCCTCGGTTTTCCGCCTTGGCGGGGGTGTGATCAGTTTACTACTGCTATGCATCGATAACGTCAACAACAACTGATTCAATTTCATACCTAATCAGCTCTAGCAAAACTGTCTGCTGATGAAACTTCGATTTGTAATTATTATTATTTTTCTCTTTATTTTGGAGTTATAAATATTTTTGTAAGGAATATACAAAAATATTAAACCAACAAAAAAGAAAATAGGAAAAATACTAAAATCTATAAAACACAAAATTTTTAATTAGAAATTTAAAAAATTACAAACATCTTCTCGACATGTCTCTTGGATTCGATAACAGTTACATCACCTAGAAATGCTCGATTTAATATTGGCACACGGGTGTGTAAATGTATGTTCGAGCATGAGTTCAAACTTTTCAAAACTGTCATTTCTAATATTTTTCTCTTTATGACTATATGTACATTTTCAATGCATACTCGGAACCTGAATGTAATTAGGAGAGTGTTCATTTTAGTGGCGCTTACTCTTGAACAGAAGAGAGTCTTCTATCATGGTTTTTAGAATCAGTTGAACACAATTTCAAAAACTTTCAAATTGTCAAATTGTCTACATAAAAATTGTGGTATTTTCCAATAAAGTCGTATTTGTTTAAAATTGTGATGTTCAAAGCTCCCATTCCTCAATAGATTTTAAAATGGTACAATAGTCAATGTTTATATAGTGGTACAATTGGTAATATGACTATGCCTCAACAATTGTCATCGTCACATAGTAGTTCAGTTTTGAGGGGGAGGGTTTAAACCAAAGCCTTTTAATGTATTTGGGTACATCTCCTATAAATGTCTAATTTTATGTATCAAGAACATTTCGCGAAACTAAAATGTGGATATTAAATGTCAATTAATAATATACATTGGTTTCACTAAGGCATCTCCTCGTCTTTGATATATTTGTGGCGTCATTTCTTGTTTTTCCTTTGTAAGTCAAGGGGGGTTGTTTAAATTAGTGGTATCACTTATGTGTTGAAGGGGAGCTATCAGAAAAATAAATTCATACAATATCATGGTATAATTTTTCTCTCCATGGAATTTTTCATGTCATAAATTTTAATCAATTGGTATTTCAAATAAATTTCATCATACTAAGTTGATTTTTTATTTTAATAAGGGGAGAAGAAATGTGATTAAAATATGATATTAGAATATTGTGATCTTTTAAGACTATAAGTGCAACTATTTTCTTCATGTGCAAAATTATTTCGATTCTCGAGCACAGCGTGTCGGGGGGTGTGATTTCAAAATTAAAAACCTTTGATTACAGATGTAACATGTTAGAGTGTAAAAAATGGTTTTATGGTTCGATTCTGATACCCAACAACAATTAACTCACGAGTCGATGAAGTCATAAGGTGGTTAGGTTAGGTATAAGTCTACGATCAACCAGAAACAGAGGATCTACCATGGACATTCTTGTAAAGATTAGGAAGTCCTCTAAGGTATGATGGAGAAGAATGAGTCTAAGGTATATGCCGACTCAAGCATTGAGCTACACTAGAATTCACAACAAGGTGTAGTGATGACGTGCTTGGTAGCCATTGATGGGGTTGAAGAATGAAAAAGGAAATGTATGGTTAATGGGTGAATACAAAGTACCCTTCTCAACATAATTTGGCAGAAACCGGGTCAATAAATAATCTATCAAATTCATAAAAGATGATTGTGTTATTGAGAAAGGACGTCATGGACAGGATGCTATGCACAACCATTCCCAGCCATTTGTGTTTATCTCAAAAAAACTTGTTCATTTGTCACGGAGATCACACGTTATCTATTGGACATCTCATTGAGATTGTGATATTGGATAGGTGGCGGTCTGCTCCAGCTTAACCGTTTACTAATCCAAGTGCAAAAAATCAAGTCTAGCGCCAAGAAGGAGATCAAATTATAATCTTATTAGGACCACAATGTCAAAATACACTTGTTGAAACCACCATTAAGTTCACAAAGTTGTAACAATGTGTTTCTTAACATTTTCTGAGATCTTGCAGAACATCCGAGTGATACTTAAGTATTCACAGTGAAGATGGAAATCCTGCTTGAGCCAACACATCAAACAAGCTCTTGGTAGGTGACTTGAAAGATTCTATATGAATCGAACTTGTGACAACTAGATATCAATTTGGTCCAGTATATGAATTGACGACTTAATAGATGTTGTAAACGAATCTATTTCAACCGCTTACCATGTTATCTGCTTTGAGACGCTCCGGTAACGAGAACGGCTAGTACAACTGCGAAACCCTGTCAAAAAGATTCATATGAATTCTATCTGATCACAGGCAGTTTTAATTATGATTAACGGGGATACCGTGTGATTGCAATCATATTCGTCAAAGTGCCAAATATACTTTCGTCATTTTCTGTTGTTTATCACTAACATTTAAATGCAGATTTAAACCGTCATGTTGCAACCATGTACAGCGAAGTCGGAATTCATTACTACATATCCTACTCAAGCTCAAATAGTCAATCAGCTAGCATATGGTGTGATCTAAACTACCTCTAAAGACTTCAAAGTCAAATCTAAGAATAGTATTTTTGGTAGTATGTTAGCCTTATGTACATATAAGTCAAACAAGAAATGCAATAAGTATGAGTATGTCGGTTTTATAACGGAGCACAAGATGCTTCAAGACGTCAAATCAAGATGATTAAGTCAAGAGGATGATGCACGATGAAAGATTCAAGACAACAAAGTCAAACATGAAGGCTCAAGATAAGATCACATAATAAAACACGAAAGAATGTCATCAGTCGTCTTTTGCTTGAATAAAAAAGCCATTTATAACATGAAAAGATAAAGACAGATCAAAGAAGGCAAAGTTCAAACGTCATATCTTCAACTTTAGGGGAGATAAAGTAAAAACAAGATAACATCCATCAAGAACGCCAAATTGGGAGTTCAAGAAGACCTCAAACTTTGGGGGAGTTTGTTAGGCCTTAAAAAAATTTTTTTTATAGTGATAAGAAATGTTATCGGTTTTATTAGTCGTAATTAGTGTTGTTATGTAATAGGCTATTCAGGATTAACGGGCTTAGACTTTAAGCTAATATTGTCCATGTTTCAGGCTTAAAACCCAAGATAAGCCAAGCCCGGCCCAAGTTAGAAAGCCCATACGCTATTATGAAGGCTTAGGGTATAAATAGGACACTCTCCACACATGAAGAGGGTGTTGGTTACCATTTCTTATATTTGTATGTGTGTGTAATCATCCACCACTCCTCTATTTCCTCTTAATCTAATATTCTCTCTTTCTTCTTTCTACTTATCTTTCTTTTCTTCTTTGCTTATTCGGCTTATATGAGCTTATTAGGTATGCTTATTATGTTGTGATATGGGTTAAGTTTTGGGATAACAGATGCAACAATGTATATTATAAAGTTATATCACCACCTAATAGCTTTGTTTAAGTTGTAAAAGTTGAAACAATGTTTAAGTCACGCTTGATATTTAATGTCCAAGTATATGTATCCGTAAAAATATTATCTTTGTCCAATAATTGATTATTTGTTAATAACGATGATTTATATTTATTTATTTATATATAATGATATTTATATTTAAATGTTTTATCATTTTGTAAAGGTAATATTTTTATAGTTAAAACATGTTAAATATTATTTTAGGTAATGCATACATTATTTTTAAGGTTTTTTCAAACGACCAAAACTATTCATGTCAGGAAAATAGTGTATTTAAATCTTTAGAAATTCATAACTTTCTTTTTTTTAACTCCGTTTTACACGTTCTTTATACCCATGGTTTCGTATTGAGAAAATCTATCAAAATATTATATTTATAATATTTATAAAAATCGGTACGTGAACAGTAACAGTAAACTGTTATTTATAAAATTACTTTTTATAAACTTAATTATCGATATCTTGTAAAAATCATAACTACTTCGTTTTAATTCCGTTTTTTCGAGGTCTTTATATGTACAAATCGTTTTTGTTTCAATTATAATCGTTGTCGAGTGATCTATCATAATAAAATAGTTATAACTGCCTTAGTAATACTGTGCCGAAACAGATTGTATAAACTGTTATATAAAAACAGTTTTTAATATATATATATATATATATATAATTATCGAAATCTTGTAAAATTCATATCTCCTTCGTTATAGCTTTGTTTTTCGAGTTCCTTATATGCATGGAATCGTCTTGAAGTGTACTATTTTATTATTAGGTCTAAACTTTTTATAAAAATTTGAATTCTTACTGAATATACCAACTGTCCCTATTTAACTTTTATAAAATTTGTTTTATAATCTTTTGACATAATTAAATTATTACAAGTCCTCTAATTTAATTAGTACAACATTCTTTGTATATTTTATGTCTTTTAATTTATATCCATCATGTTATGTCCAAAAGCCCAAATAAAATGTCTTCAACAACTATTTATTATAAAACTATATAAATAAATTGTAATAATTAATTGTGTAAATCAACCAATACTTGTAATATGTCTAATTGTGTTGTTGCTTTTCAATATATATTTAACATATTTCTACCATGAACATATGTTTACTTGAATATGTATAATCTTGTTTTATTTTATAGACTTTATAAAATATTAACTAAGTGGTTATTTAACAATATAACAATTATGTAAGTATGAGAATGAAGTAATTAAAAGAGTAGGGTTTATGTTAGACCTTAAGAGAATGGATGAAGATGAAGAACATAAATTATACCCAAGCTTAAACCCAAAATATTTGTAAGAAAACCTTAACTTTCCTTTGAAAACCCTAATAATCTTCCTTGTATAAACCCTTGTTTAAATAAACTCAAGCTTCCAAATCACCTTGCTACACCTTATATATTAACCTTGATAACACTAGTATACTTGTGTTCTTGGTAAAATGAAAACTATGATCTTTCTTTGGTAACTATTTTAGGCCGTGGGTTTTAATGAACAAGAGAGGGAATGGTTTTGATTTTTGCAAGTAATGGATGTGTGTTTAAGTCTTGTATTAGTCTTCCCTTTATAGTGGAGGTAATTATCAAAACCATGTGTTTAGGAGGTGGTTTAAGGACAAGTTGTAAGAGCTCTCCTCCTCCCTAGGAGGAGGGTACGGTTTGGGTACAAGGAGAGAACAAGAGATTAGACAATTTATGGAGAAGTGGGTTTTTAGGGTTTTCATGATAGGTATTAACAAAATGAAGTGACCTTAGTGGAGGTTTAGTGTATTTATTTGTTTGATTTGTTGTAGAACCGGCCCTATGGAGCTTATAAGTGTAAAAATGATTAAATTTTTTGGTATTAGATATAAAAGTGGGTATTTGTTGAAGTATATATGGGTATTGGTGTTTCTAAGCATGCATAAATGTAATTTATTGTGAAACGCAAACGTTTTACGTAACGTATAAAAATAAAATATGAAAAATTAATTATTATTTTTGTAAAAATGATATAACACTTGTTTGACGTACACTTTTATTTGTTTGATAACAGTTTACGTTGAATGTTGATTTTTAGTTTACACGATTTAACTAAGCGCTGAAAATTAAAAGTAAACGCTCAAAAGTTTAAAATAAACAGTTGAATATTTATTGACGTAAAAGATGTGAAAATATGAGTTGTTACAATTTGACCATTGTGCTTCATGTTTAATTGCACATTCAGAGGTCTTGGGTTGTAAAGGATCATCCTTAATACATGTAATGTAGTAGGGTTCCATTCTGGTTAAGTAGCAATGCATGTACTTTTTCACTTATTGAATTTACAAACTTCTATGTCGGGGGTTGATTTTTAAATACTTTTGAACGGTTTATAAAAAATTGTTTTAAAATCAAACCGCTTGATATCAAATTGTTGTTTCCGTTTAACTAGATTACACTTAACTACAAAGTTAGTATAATCTAGCCCATGCTTATATGTAATGTACTGAAAAGGTTTTGTAAGGATAAAAGACTTAAGAGTAAAGAACACAAAACCTTTTCAATGTTTAATCCTTATTTGATATTTATCAAAGAATTATACTCGGTTGTTTGTGGAACAACTACCGAGATTTAATGACAAGTAAGTATAGGTGATCTCCCTCCTCTAAATAACTAAATTTAATCCAATGTATTACTTGAGGTTTACTAACCATGTTAACCAACTGACTATGTTAGGGACTTAGTTGTATTTGGAGGAGTAGGTGTTGTGAATGTTTCTTTTTTAATCATTTTAGTGCTTACACAAACATTAATCCTCTACTCATTTTACATACATGTTCTATTTATAGTGTTAGGGTTAGGTAATACCCGTTGGGTAATAAGTGTGTGTCCTCGTGTTGATTGGACAAGTACATTCATACATTTGTCTCTTTTACAATTTCCTGTTCTAGGTAAAGGTTATTCTTATACCTAAATCAGGATAGTTTGACTTTTGGGGATAAGTAATTGTCTCCTTTTCCATCCTAAACTTATTCGCTTATATTCTTCAGTTCTTAGTCGGTCAAGTTCTTAGAATTGTTGAAGGATCGTATGGGTGCAATGACTTATTACCACGTCTCACTGAACCCATTACCTTCTACTTCGGTTTAGGGACTTCATTCACTGAGTTCCGCCTTAGTGAATGGTGAATCTTTCTTCTGAGACTCAGGTACAACACTTGAAGGTAACTCACTGAATGACTGTTCATTCAGTGACTTGAGTATTGTTTAAGGTAATCTAACACTTAGGATATTTTATATTCAAATCTTAAGATGAAGATCATTGGGCTTTTAATTGGCCCAACACTTGTCATTTTATTTATTGTTTTAGGTTAATATTAGTTTTATAATCAAATATCTAAAATCCCGATATTTACTTGCTTTCTAAAATATATGAAAGTACCAAAAATAATCATCTCTCATCTTTTAGATCAATTCATCATACTCTATAGCTTGTACCCTCACTATTCTCTAAGAGAACAATCTATCATGCGATCTTAACTTTACTATAATACAACTGTTAGGTTTCTGCCTGAAGGGTTTTAAAACCTTGGTGTTTGCAATCGTCACATCAATAGTCTTATTTCTAATGCTCGATAAAAATCTAAGTATAATTTTTCTGTTTAACGATAGAATCTTTAAGTGTATTTGAAAAGAACTATTACATCAATAATGTAGAAGATGAAATTTTGTGTGTTCATTTCATTAATCATAAATTATAATTTATAGGGGTATAAGGATAAATGGTTAGACACTAATCAATGATTGACTAGATAATGATTGAAAACCAGGCTAATCATGATTGACAACTAATGGGAGACACATGAGTTGAAAGCCTCTTCTTCTTCTATCATCTTCTTCGTTGTTTGTTTGAGCAAAAACATAATTGTGTTTAGTGGCTATTGGTTTATTGCTTGGCGGCTTTCCTCTTTGCGGGCGTTTATTTTTTACGTCATGGCTTTTTGCCTTTAGGTAGGAGCGACAATTTATCAACCAACTATTTTCAAAAACTAAGCGCTACTTCTTTTATCATCTTCTTTGTTGTTTGTTAGAGACGAAAGGACTAAATTGCATTGCCTGGCATTAGTTGTTTGCTGCTTGTGGTATCTCTCTTTGCGTGGCTTGCTTTTCATTTGGTAGGAGATGTTAAATTTTTGACCAACTATTTTCGAAAAATGACAATGTTCTCGATGTTGAAACCAAAAGTAAAAGATAAGTTTTGATGATTGTTGACTTGCGATTTGCACTAGGCCGATCCGGGGGCATATCAACATTTTCAGGGGCCATGCATACAATGTTACTTGATTTATTTGTATTACAGCTCATAGATATAGAAAAGGTACTTTGGGTCCTACCGAAATCAATCGGTAGTGCGCATGACCGGATGAGAACTATTTTGTGATGAAGGTTAAGGTTTTTGTTGTTTTAAGGATCTTTCTAGTTGATATCATGAAAGAAGATGAAACTTTGTGTGTCCATTCCATAATCCATTAATTTACAATTTTAGGGGTACAAAGCTTAATTGGATAAACACTAATCATTGATTGACTAGATTAAATGATTGACAACTAGGCTAATAAGATTGACATCTAATGGGAGGCCACATGAGTAAGAATGACAGCTAAGAAAATACAATAAAACGTATCTCAGCTGATTATTTATCTCAAACACTAAACTATATCTCGTTCTCACGAGACTAATCGAGCACGATTTATGAAACACAGGCTCAATACGAGTCTTATGTTTAATTCGAGCTCGAGTCGAGTTTAACGAGCCAACACTTTTGGGAAGGGGTTAGTTAGTGTAATATAGCGAAAAGAAAAAGGATCAAGTAGCAAAGTAACAAAAGTGTTTGAGAATATAGATCACATAGGTGAGTCCGTTACGCGCTTACGAAAATCGATCTGATTTCACATCTCTAACTCTCATGGATCAAGATTCCGATCGATCCGTAAGTTTTTTTTAATCACTCTATTTGATTTAATTATAGTTAAGATCTGTGTTATTTTGTATGTTCGATTTGATAATTAGGTTTTAATTAGGCCTTGTAACGTGTTTCGATCGATTTACCTGATTGATCTGTTTAAACTGTGATTTACGTTGTAAAAGGGGAAAAGGTATGAAGGTTTCCGGTGTTTAGAGTACCGGTAGGGGGAGCTTTTTAGAGGGAGCTTTTTGACTCAGATGTACGTGGCTCACCGGGTTAATCCCGGGGATGTTTCTATATGCGAAATGATTATTAATTCGAAAGGTCATAAGTTCTATTATAGATTTAAAGTAGTGATGCGTTACTGCGTTAAATTTAATAAAATGCTTTAATCGCGTAGGTAATGTATTTGATGTTTAATGAGTTATGTTATAGGATTTAAGTTGTTGCTTGTGTGTATCATATATGCGCGGTCCTTGTTTTTATTACAGAACTATTAGTAGCTCTATGTCCTTGATAAGTTATAGTATCATAGATTCATAGGTGAGTCAATATGTTTGTGTGAGAGAGATTTGTGCTTTTCTTTCTTCTGGAACGAGTGTTAGTAGCTGTTCTAGGTGAGTCAATATCTGTTCTAGGGAAGTTCTGTGCGAAAAAAAGCAAAGAACTACCTTCTAAGTTATTCAGGAAAAGAGTCGCATGCTCGATCTTTTTGTTTAGAGGAACATTTTCTCAAGACAATCTCACGTGTGCACCTGAGACTAGGGGCATATTGCTGTCATGGTTTTACTTTTTCAAGTCATAGAGAATTAGAGATACCTTATTATCTACAGATGTTAGATGTGTGACTTCAGCAATTTAAACTAGTACATCTGAAGTGGGCCAAGTTTGATAATCAGAAGCTTTAAATTGAGTATGCTTCTACTATTGTCACGATTACTTGACATTGCTTTTTGAAGTAGAGTGTATAGATATGGTCCCAAATTTTGCACAAGGGGGTTGTTCTTTTATTGAATAAAACACCCTTTCGAGGCACAAAGTAGAGACAAAGAGCGTAATCAAAATAAACCACACCCAATTATCTAACCCTTAAGGTTATCGGAAATACTTGCATGCGAATATGCTTTGTTGAAGTACTGTCTAATTTTGGGTAACCAAATACTCTCTATACCCCAAAAAAGAATAACGTTTGATCATTCGTTAAAATGTCACATTCTGTTTTATGCGTTGATCATTGCTCTGATATTATTGCTAAAACGGCACCTTAACTTATGTTCTGTTGTTTTGCCTAATCAGCAGCAATTTGTGAACAAGGTATGTTGGAGCCACTGGATTTTAACCAGGATTGATCGTTTTGCTTGTTGTGGGTGGACTACTGATAACATTCCTTGTCGGCAACTATGTACTGTACATGTATGCCCAGAAGACACTGCCGCCAAGAAAAAAGAAGCCAGTCTCCAAGAAGAAGTTGAAGAGGGAGAAACTGAAGCAAGGTGTTGCAGCACCCGGAGAATAGACCATCATAAAAGATCAGGCTTAAATATGTGTCTGTGTCGAGTATCTATTGCCTTGTTGTGAGATGTTTGCAGCTTTTTTAGTTGTGTTTTTGTTTTTATCTAATCGTGAGTGATTTAGCTTCGTTAGTTTAGACATTACCCATCTTTGTGTTCTGGTAGACTAGCACTATCCACATTCAAGGGTTCGTAAACCATGGTAATAATCACCTTAGTTTGTGTTATCTGCCTTTGGTTTCCCTTTTTTATGGTTATTTTTCTATATCATTGTTATAATCTTGAGCAGGTTCTTAAGCCAAGTTTGTGGAACATGAGTATTTGTTCTAATCAAATTCCTAGCACTAAAGAAATACAGGATAACTAGCATTTAAAGTCGACTGAACCTTATCGGCTAGTAGATTGTGTAGACTGTTAAGAGGATTTGGTTTATAAGAACATTGTTGTTTGGAGGCTTTGAGATGATGCATACACTAGTTAGATAGGCATAGATGCAATAAAAATTGTTCATAACTCTGCTTCGGCGTCACCCTGAGCCATTCATGATTACAATCACACATCTTTAATCTGTATGTTCAAGTTCAAAGCTCAAGTCTGATGCATGGGTTTGTCAAAATCAAAAATTATCATCTGGCAAAAGAGAAATAACTTGAAGTACGTATGAAAAACAACCCTTTCATTGCATCTACACTTTTGCCACTAAACTGGCGTATTACCACTTAACTACTACTACTAAACGACTCTTGAATCACCGACAAACCAATACCAACCCAATCTACTCTTATAATAGTTTATTAATAAACAAAAAAAAAACATGCACAAACAGTTGTTACCCTTGCAACAACACATATTGAGGAGATTCTAATTTTAATGAGTCCCTCAATTAAGAGGCATTAAGGGTTGGGCCACTCAAATAGTTGCAATAAGGAAAAAAGAACACCCCCTTCAACACAAAATAATAAGGTCCTTACTAAGAGTTGAACATCAAATACACTAAATAAACATTAGTTAAACATTTTATTAAAAAAAAATACAAACTAATTAATTTGTGTAGGTTACTTTTTCCAATGTCATTTTCTTTTTTCATTTTCATCATTACTTTTTTTTTTCTATATTTTTTATGTCTGTTTTGATTAGTACATAATATATGAATAAAATATTTGATGGTTAAGATCAAAATAAATACTCACGGGAACGGAATATTAGTACACAATATAATCAATTTTGATCTCAACCACCACTCATATATTATGTTATTTCATTTTTATACATTACGTAAGTTTTTTGTTTCTCCATATTTTCATCGTCTTTTCGGGTAATATTTTCATCGTCCGAGTCGGTCCGATTTTGCGGACGGTGCCGACCAAAATGGTCGGTCGGTTTGTACGTAAGGACCGGACCGGATCCTAACCGGCGACCGAGGAACAATTGCCGAACATGAGGGTAAAGTGTGGACGTGGACAGACCGAAATTAGGTATCGGTCGGTCCGTTTAAGTACGATTTCTAGGGTTTTTCAATCCGTTTAAAGACGATTTTGGTTCGATCCGATCTGCGGTCAGTTATGCTCACCATTAGTTTTGAATATAAAGTATACTAAATTGATAAAACTTTTACATTTTTGTTTTATGCACATACAAAACAATAATAATTAATTAATAAAAAAAGTAAAAAGTAAATAATAAGTAGCATAAATATTTAAAAGCGAAAATTACTGGCATGCCCTTTTGTAAGGGGCTTATCTTGCAAAGACCCTTTTTTCTGACTTTTCATGCTTGCCCCTAAAAGTCGTGTAAATTGGTCAGCGATTTACATGAGGTACACGTGTCGGGTTTTATTAGTCGGTGAGAAAATAACTAGAAACGAGTGGGGCCTGCACTGTGTTGTGTCAGAAAATCGTGTATTTTGGTGAGCGTTTTTCTTTAAATGTCAGTAACCCTAATCTTTTGTCAGAAACCATACATGCAAGTTGAGAAAGTCGTGTAAGGCCATAAGCGATTTTGTCCTTGGGAAACGTATTTGATACGACTATACATAACTATGAATGACTACACATTTTTTGTGTTTGATTTGATTTTTGCATGCAATGTGGATGTATAAGAGATGCTAAGCAGATGTAATTGATAGGAAAAAAATTTGTTGTGAGTATCCATTTAAAGATTAAACTTGCTTTCAGTAATAGATAAAAATTTGCATGCATTTTGGTGGTGATTGTGGTGTTGTGACTGCGGTGTTGGGACAGTTGTGTTGCGGATTTGGTGACTGTTTAGCTTGTGTGTGGTGGTTTGGTTGTTGCCTGGTGTTGTGGTCGTATTGTGTTTGATGTGGTGGCTGTCTGGTTGTTGTTGACGGTTGTTGTTGGTGACTGCCGTTTTTAATTGTTGTTTTTGGTGAATATAGAGAATATAGAGGTATATTTTTTTCGTGTTCCATTATTATTATTTTTTTAATTGTTATTTATTTGTGTAGTAATATATAATTTTATGTTGTTAATTTAAGAGCCTGCAGTTACTATGACATGTAGAAGTAAGATATATTTGATTAAAGAAATTAAGAAAAGATTAGGAACACTCCCCTGGAAACAATTTTTTAGGAAACTTGTCTTTGGTTGGGTTGTTGGATCTAGATAATTTGGGGAGAATTCTATTGTAATACATTTTATGTATTGTTGCCAAGTGGAGTGTTAGAGGATGATACAAAAGGGTTGTTCCTTTATAACTTACCATCTAGGTTAGTGATATTGAGACTACAAATTTGGGGGGAAGAAATTTTGCCTGTAACCGGATTAGGTTTGGTGGTTAGGATTAGATTACAGTTCGGTATTATTCAGAGGGTTCTTTATTCCTTTTAGGAGACGGGTTTTTTGGTTTCAGCTAGTGTATGTATCCATATAATAGCTTAAATGTTGGAAGATAATATTTTGAGCAAATGAGTTGTTCTGATTCAACTAGGAGACATTCTAAGTTTTTGTGTGTTTTCATATGACAGCCGTGCCGACTTTATTCCTGGGTTTGTACGAACCGAACTTGTTTTGGGATTATTTTCGAGGCTATCGGCTCAAAAATTTCTTGTTTTACAGTCTTGAGTTTGTTCAATGATAGCGTTTCATCTCGTGCTTCTATGGGGGGGCCAAGTGATCTTCTGTCAGGTGTTACGACCATTTGTGTACATAATGGTACGCGGCGTATCTATCTGTCTGGTGTGGGGAAGAGGGGGGCGGGTGGGTGTGTCGTATGAAGGTCGTGGTGGTTGGTGAGTGGTTGGGGGGGCCTATTCGTGGGTGGGTTTGGGATATTAGTGTGTACGGGGGAGGTATTGGGCTGAATTGTGTAGGTGGTGTTTTGTGTTTGTTTTTTTTTGGGGGGCGGGGGGTTTTTTTTTATTGTTTTTTGTGTGTTTGGTTATGTTTATTTTTGTGGGGCTTGTTTGGAGGGTTAGGTTTTTATTATTTGGTTTTATTTCCGCTTTTTTCTAGTTTTTTATTTGTGTTTGTGTTCTGTTTTTTTTAGGTTTTTGATTTTTTTTTTTTGTGTTAAGTTTTTTGGAGCGGGTGTTTATTTGGTTTTCTTTATTGAGTTTATTTTTTTTTTTGGTTATTTTGTTTGTGTTTTTTATTTTTTTTTTTTTTGTTTATTGTTTGTTTCGCTTTTTTGTTGATTTTTTTTTTTTTTTTGATTTTTGATTGTTTGGTGTTTATGTTGTCTTTTTTTTTTTTTTTGTTTTTTTGTAGTTGTTTTTATTTAGGGTGAGGTTTTTTTTTTTTTATTTGTTTTTGTTGGTTTTTTGTTTTTCATTTTTTTTTTTTGTTGTTTTTTTTTTTTTTGTTTGTTTGTTTTTTTTTTGTTTGTAGGGTTGGTTGTGCTTGTTTTTTTGTTTTTTTTGTTTGGGTTGGTCTTTTTTTTTTTTGTTTGTTTTTTTTTTTTTTATTTTTTTTTATCTAGTTGTTGGGGTTTTTGTTTTTTTTTTTTCTTATGTGTGTTGTTTTTTTTTTTTTCTGTTATTTGTTTTCTTTTTTTTTGTTTTTTTTTTTTTTGTTTTTCTTGAATTATATATTTGTTGTTATTTTTTGTGTTTTTAGTTTTTTTTATTTTTTTTGTTTTTATTGATATTTTCTGGGTATTTTTTTTTTTTTTTTTATTTGTTATTCTTGGTTTTTTATAGTTATGTTTTGGGGTTTTTTTTTGTGATTTTTTTTTTGATATGTTTTTGTGTTGGTTGTTTTTTTTTTTGTTTCTTGTTTTGTTGTTTTTTTGTTTTTTTTTTTTTTTTTTTATGTTTTTTTTTTTTGTGGTGTTTTGTGTTGGTTTTTTTTTTTTTTGTATTTTTTTTGATAGTTGGGTTTTATTTTTTTTTTTCTTGTTTGTTTTTTATTTTTTTTTGGTTTTTTGTTGTCTTGTATGTTTGTGTTGCTAAAGGGAGTGTTTTTGTTTTTTTTTTTTTTTTTGATTGGGGCGTTTTATTTTGTTGTTTTTTTATTTTTTGTAGATTTTCATTTTATTTTTTTTTTTTTGATTTTTTTTTTTTTTTTTTTTGGTTGTGTTTTGTATTGTGGATTATGTGTTTATTTTTTCGGTTTTGTGTCTTTTGTTTTTGTATTTGTTTTTGTTTTTTTTTTCGTTTGTATGTTTTTTGTTTTTTTCTTGGTTTATTGTTTGTATTTGTTTTTTTTTTGTGTTGATTTTTCTTTTTTATATTGTTTTTTTTTTTTTGTTTTGGTTTTGGTTTTTTTTTTTTTATGTTTTTTTTTTTATGGGGTTTGTGTTGTCGTGGTGGTTTTTAGTTTTTCGTGTGTTTCTATGTGTGTTTTTGGTTTTTGTTTTGTTTTTTTGTTTGTTTTTGCTTTTCTTGTTTTTTTTTTTTGTTTTGTTGTTGTGTTATTTTTTTTTTATTTTTTTTTATTTTTTTGTTTAGTATGGTTTTCTTTTTTTTTTTGTTTACTGTTTTTTGGGGTCCTTTTTTTATTATGAGTTGTTTTGTGTGGGTAATGGGATTTGGTTGTTACTTTGTTTTGTGGTTTTTTTTTTTGTTTTTTTTTATATGTTTTTTTTGGGGGGGGGTTAGCTTGTTTTATTTTTGGGTTGGTTTGTTTTTTTTTTGTTTGATTACTTGTTCTTTTTTTTGTTTTATTTTGGTTTTAGTTTTTGGTTATTTTAGTTTTGGTCTTTGTTTTTTTTTGAGGTTGTTTTGTTTTTTTATTTTTTTGTGCTTTTTTTTTGTTGTCGTTTTATTTTGTTTAGTGTTTTTGTTTATGGTTGTTTTTCGTTTTTTAGTTTTGTTGTTTTTTTTTGTTTTAGTTTTGTTTTTTTTTTTTGTTTTTGTTTGTTTTTTGTTTTTTTTTTGTTGTTTTATTTTTTGTTTGTATTTTGGAGTTTTTTTTTGTTTTTTTTTTTGTTGTATAGGGTTTTTTTTGTATCATTAGTTTGTCTTTGTTGTTTTTTTGAGGCGGGGTTTTTTGGTTTTGTTGCATTGTTTCGGTTTTTTTTTTTTTTTTTTTTTTTTGTTAGTTCTTTTTTTTGTTTTTTTTAGTTTTTTTTGGCTTTTTTTTGTTTTGTTTGTTGTTTGTGTTTTTATGTTTTTGTGTTGTGTTGTTTTATTTTGTTTTTTTTCTTTTGTTATTTTTTTTTTGTTTGTTTTGTGGGTTTTTATTTGTTTTGGTTTGTTTCTTGTTTTTTATTTTTTATTTTTTTTTGGTTGTTATTTCTTTTTTTTTATGTTTTGGTTTTTTGATGTTTTATTTTTCTGTTATTGCGGTTTTTTTTATCTTTTGTTTGTTTTGTTTTTTTTTTGTGTTGTTTTTTTGGCTGCTTTATTGTTTTTTGTTTTGCGTGTTTTGTGGATTTTTGTTTTGTTTTTTTTTTTTTTTTTTCTTTTATTTGGGTTGGTTTTTATTTTTTTTTTGTATGTTTGTGTTTTTTTTTTTTTATGTGTTTTTTTTTTTTTGGGGAGGTTTTTTTATTTTTTGGGATTTTGTCGGTTTGTTTTTTGTGTTTTGTTGGTTTTTGCCTTATATGTTTTGGTTTTTATGGGTTTTTTAGGTTTTTTGTGTTGTGGGTTTATTTTTGTTGTTATTTTTTGTTTTTTTTTTTTTATTTTTATTTTTTTGATTTTGGTTTTTGTGTGTTTTTTTTTTGTTTTGGTTTGTTTTTTTTTTAATTTGATATTTTGATTGTTTGTTTGTATATTTTCTTTTTAGTGTATTGATTTTTTATTTTTGTTTTGTGTTTGGTTTTTTGGCTTTTGGGTATTTTTTGTTTGTGGGCATTTTTTTGGGTTTTTGTGTTTTTTTTGATTTTTTGTTTTTTTTTTTGTGGGTTTTTCGCGATTGTTTTTTGTTGTTTTGATTATTTTTTGTTGGTTTTTTTGTTTTTCGTGTTTTTTTTCTTTATTTTTTTGTTGTATTTGGTTTTTTTTTGATTTATTTTTTGTTTTTTTTTTTTGTTTTTTTTTTTAATTTTGTTATTTGTTTGTTTTTTCTTTTGTTCTTTGTTTTGCGTTTTTTTTTTTTTTTGTATTTATTCTTTTTTTTTTTTTGTTTTTTTTTTTTGTTTTTTATTGGTTATTTTTTTTTTTTTTGTTGGGTTTGGGAGTGTGTTTTTTTTTTGGGTGTTTTGGGTTTTTATTTTTATTATTTGTTGTTGTTTTATGGAGTTTTTTTTTGTGGTGTCTTTTTTTGTTTTGTTTTTTTATTTTTTTTTGTGTTTTGTTTTTGTTGTTTGTTTAGTTTTTTTGGTTTTTTTTTATTTTTTGTTTTTGTGGTGTTTTTTTTGTTTTTTTTTCGTTTTTTTTGGTTGTGTTTTTTTTTTTGGTATTTTGCTAGTTTTTGTGTGTTTTTTTTGTTGTGTGTTTGATTGTTTTTTGTGTTTGCGTTTTTGTTTTTTTTTTTTTTTTTTTGTGGTGTTTTGTTTTTTTTTTGGGTTGTTTGTTTTTTTATGTTGTTTGTTTGCTATTTGTTTTTTTATTTGAGGTTAGTTTGATTCGGGAATTTTTGTATTATTTTTTTTTATTTTTTTCATTTTGTATTGTTATTTTTTTTTTTTTGTTTTAGTTCGGTTATATCCCATCTTTTTATTTGATTATTTTTTCTAGTTTGATTGTTTTTTTGCGTGTTTTGTTTTTTTTTTTTTATTTTTATCCTTTTAGTTTTATTTCTTTTTTTTTTAATTAGTTATTTTTTAGTATTATGTTTTTTATATTTTTGTTTTTGGTTTTTTTATTAATTGGTTTGTCTAGATTTTTTGATTTTTAAATTGGGGGTAGTGAGATAATTTTTTTGTTTTGTTTTTGTATTTTCTTGTTTTTTGTTGTTTTGTTGTTATTTAATGTTTGTTTTATATATTTTTGATATATTATTAAATATTTTTTAAATATAAAATAGATTTATGCTTTGTTATTTCTTATTTTTTGTATATTTAATAATACCTATTTATGTTTATAAATACAAGGTTTTAAATGTTATGTTATTGATTTTGGTTTTATATAAAATAAATTAATATGTTTTAGTATATGTTTATTAAAGTTTTTATTGGGGGGATATAATTGCTTTATTTTATTGTGTTATTTAATAGTGCTATTGATTTATTTAATATGTTGATTTTTATTTTTTTTTTTTTTTTTTAGATTCTGAGTTGGTATATTTGGTAGTTAATTGGTGTTTTTACTTTATAGTATTGTATAATAAATACTTTATTTATTATTTTTGATGAATATCAAAAAAATTTTATTATTTTCTTATAAATTAAAATTATAATTATCTATAATTAATTATAGACTTTAGATATATAATATCGAATTATTTTATTTTCAAAAGTATATATTTAGGTTAAAGAATAAAAAAATATTTTTTATTAACATATTTTATATTATATTAATTAGTTAATTATTTATATCTTTTTACTAATAATAGTATAAATATATTTATGTATAAATATTTAAAATGCTATAATTTTTTAATTTTTTTATTTGTTAAATTATAAAAAACAAATATAAATATAATAATTAAAATATAAAAGAATATAAAAAATTAAAGAAAAAATATAGAAAATAAAAAAAAAAAAAAGAATACAAAAAATATATATAAAAAAAAAGTAAAAAAAAATAAAAAATTAAAAAATATAAAAAAATAAAAAAAAAAAAAGAAAATAATTAAAAAAATAATTTAATATAAAATTTAAAATTAATATATAAAAAAAAAAAAAATAATGAAAAACATACATTTTAGATAACAAATATATATAAAAGTAGATAAATTATAGGATAAATAATTAACTATATATTAGAAAAATAAAGTACACAAAAATAATAAAGATTAAAAATACTTAATATATTTAATTTAAAACATAATAATAATTAAAAAAATTGCGAAATGTATTTAAAAATAAACCTTTAATATCTAATAGTCAAAAAAAAAAATATAAAAAAAAAATAATATAAAAAAATAAAAATTAAAAATAAAGTAAAAAAAATAAAAAAAAAAAACGAAAATATTATCTAAATATAAAAAAAACAAATCATATAATAATATTTATAAAATAAAAAAATAAAAAAATTTATTAAAAATAAAAAATAAATAAACAAAAAAGAAAAAAAAAAAATAACTAAAAAAAAAAAATAAAAAATAAACAAAAAAAAAAAAAGACTAAAAAAAAGAAAATAATATAAAAATAACAAATGTTCAAAACATAAAAAAAAGACAAAAAAAATTTAAAAGAAAAAATAACAAATTAAAAAATAGAATAAAAAAAATACAATAAAAAACAGTCTAATAATAAATAAAAATTAAAAATAAAAAATAATAAATAATAAAAAAATAAAATAATAATATAAAAAAAAGTAATCAAACATGTGGTTTTTTTTACTGTCATTGATAAGACTAATAAATGACAGTGTTGTTTATTGCTTAAAATTTTACGCAACTTATCGCATGAATTGACAATTCATTTACTTTTTACTGACATTGATAAGACTAATGAATGACATTCACGTTTATCACTTAAAATTTATCACGACTTATAAGAGGCTTTGATAATTCATTTGCTTTATACTCATGTTGAAATGACTAATGCATGGATGAATGGATAGCAGTAGTTTTATTTTTGAATTATGGGTTTGCACATTACAGAAATAAAATCATACGAATATACTAAACAAATTTTCTTTTGGAAAATACACTCAAGTGGCACACTTTGAAACATGATATTTTATTCATATTAACTATATTTTCCACTAAGTTTAGTTCATTATGTAGCGCTCATCAAGGAGAACACAAATGACCAAAACAACAAAATTTTATACAACATATACATATGCTAAAATGTTCACAAAGTGGGCACCTAGTAACTTTCGTAAAACCCTAAACCATAAAAACCCTAAACAAAAACCCTAAACCATAAAAACTATATAAATGTGGCACACTACCCAAAGCCACTAGCATTTTTTTAAATATGAAACTCGCTCACCAAAATACACGACTTTCTGACACAACACAGTGCGAGCCCCACTCGTTTCTAGTTATTTTCTCACCAACCCGACACGTGTACCTCATGCTATCGTAGCAATTTAGTATTTCAGGGCAAGCAGGAAAAGTCAGAAAAAATAGGGCTCTGCAAGATAAGCCCCTTAAAAAAGGGCCATGCCAGTAATTTTCGTATATTTAAAATCTTTAATAAAAATAAAAATATAATGATTAATGTCATCATTAGTTTTTGTTTAGTGTAATTAATGAGTGTATTTAGCATATAATTAGCATAATAATTAAGGTGTTTTAAATGATTAGTTAATATATATTAATGATTGTGTCATTATTAGTGTTCAAATAATAAAAATGTGGTGTCCATTTAGCATAGCCCTTTTAAAAACACAATGGTGTGTTTGGTAAGAAGAATTTGAAGCATGTAATTGACTTCATTTCCCTTGTTTTGTACATCAAAGAATTTTTGAGACGGAGATTTGCATATTCTCGAGAAACCACCTCTTTGTAATTTGATTTCCATCCCACTTGGGGTGGAAATGTGAACTCTCCCTAGTTTTTCTTTTTTCAAAAAGAGAGTATAAGTTACATTCCTCACGTGCCTTGCACATTAAAAAAAAACACCATCCAAGATCTTTCTCCCCATCTCTCATACTTTGTTGTGCAGTGCTTCTTCTCATCCACCTCCAGCTCCACCTCCGTTGTTCACTCCTCTAACGCATCCTACACTGGTCGCTGCTCTCCACATTTTTTTGACAGTTCACGCTTTTTAATATTTTTTATTTGTTATAATATTAGAAACTAGGGGTGAGCATAGTTCGATTCCGGTTCCTAAATATTTTAAATTTTGGTTCTCGGTTCAGAACCGCGGTTCTCGGTTCCGGAACCGAAGACCCACCGGACTTTCAAATATATGGAATTTTTATGAGATGTTTGATTTCTTTACGTGATACTTCAAACATTCATCGTGATTTTAATAGTTTAACATGGTATATGGTTCCTTCTTGTGTGTTTTCGAATTTTTTTTTAATTTATTTTTGCTTTTTTTTGTAAAGTTTGTTTTTTTGCAATTTTGCAACATCTGTTTATATTTCTTCATAATAATTACATTAACGCATAATTCAAAGATTCACACATTTGGTTATTGGAAAGAGTCCCACGGCAGGAATGAGAAAAGAATAGCGTCCCGGTATCAGGTAAGGGACGTAGATGTGTGAAACACATAAAAAATATTAAGTTCTTGGATGTTTTTTTAGCGATTATCGGTTCCAAATCGGGGTTAGAACGGGAATTATACCCAAAACCGGACCCGAGAACCAAACTTGAACCGAAACATGCTCTCGGTTCGGTTCTCGGTTCCTAAAATATATGTTTTTTGGTTCTCGATTATCTCGGTTCCGGGTCGGTTCGGTGCGGTTTCGAAACCGAGCTCACCCCTATCGGAAACAATTACAATTATCATACTTTTGATTTTGTTATAAAAAATAGTTGTTGCACATGATGATTGATGACTCTAGTGAGGTAGCTGAAGTTAAAAAAATGAGTAACAAGTTAAGAAAAGAATTGCACATAAGGTGTTCGATTATTTGCCTCACCGAATGATGACCTTATACACATTGTGTTAGTCATTTACGTACTTGTAGAGTGCTAGATTTGATGCCTTTTATCTTGTTTAAGTGATCCATACTACTCATTATAAGTTCTCACGAGATGTAGTTTGATTTTGTTGGACAATTACGACAACAAACCCGAAGTTCGATCGCGGAATGCTAGATCGCGAGTTGTATCGAGCACAAGTAGAAAACACGAGAGACTACAAAGGACCGACAAGAATATGCACACGTTATACCCTCGTACCAAACCTTTACTAAATCCCTAATAAATCTATTACAACGAGGAAGAAGAATGAATGACTAGCATCCCCCTCATCTCTATTTATAGGGATGAGAGGGTTGAAAACTTTCCTAAATCGAATAGGAAACTCCTTGCCTTGCAAGGCAAGCTAAATAATTCCTAGTTTTATGTCTAATCCTAATCTATTTACATTGTACACTTAAACCCCTAACCTTTGTTTATATTTACTCCTAATATATAACGATTTCTACCTTAGGAGTAACACTTAAACATAATCGATACTCAGCATCTTTTCCTTGTGCTGGAACCTTGAACCGGGGAGCACCTTGTCGACCATGCATTGTACTTCAGTAATTTCCCTAGATTAGCTTTCTTAGACTCCTTCACTTTCTTTTTTAGCAATATTACCCTATGTACCCTCTTGACCAGGTACTCCGGTTACCATAATGTTTGCCTCCATCTTTATACTAAGGTGTACCTTTTCCTGCTCATTTACCAAGCAGTTCGTGTTTGTCTTTTCTTCAAGTTGCTTGTCCTACAACCATCTCTGAGCCACTACAACATCATCGTTACTAACATGAAAAACCTCAGCTTTACGATTCCCTTTGAGCTCTTTGCGGTTCCACCTCAAACATACAATGTTTTTAAACATGTATCATGGATCTGTGTTCTGCTACAGTGACAAGTTGTTTGAACCCAACTTGTTTAACACCAAGTTGCTTAAACCCAATTTTTTTAGAACTAAGTTGTTTGAACCCAACTTGTTTTAAACCTCCATGCTTTTGTACACCAAAAGTCATCACTTTTGCTTTCAAAGTATACACACAATTTTTTTCCTAATCCCAGTCATCATAACCCGACAACCTTTGATCACCATGATTCTACCCATCTGCATCTGCACAGTATAACCCTTTTTTTCAAGAGTACCCAATGAAATCAAACTTCTTCTTAACCCAGGAACATACCTGACATCTTCTAGTATAAAGCTTGATCTATCATGAAACTGTATCTTCACTTTCCCTGTCCTTTGATAGTGCATTTTGGTGTGACTCTCAAATCCGTTGATAGCTTTAATAGTTTGCTCAAAACTATAGGGTCTTTAACTCACCCATGCTTCATTTGCTGAGAGTTAAATGGTTCTCAATTACCAGGCCTCTCAGGCTAGAATTAATTGAACTATGGTTTCAATTCCCAGGTCTTTTAGGCTAGAATGAATTGATATAGCTGTAATGGTTTGCTTAAAACCATAGGGTCACTCAACTGGCCAATGTTTGAAGTACCAATTAGTTGAGATGGTTTGCAATCCACCATGGGAGCAACCCTTTCTGGGTCCCAAGGATTGCCTAGCCCACAAGCAAACGGCTATGTGGTAAAGGCTAATAAAATCCGTTTATGGCTGTGATGATTTGCCAAAAATCATTAGGGTATTCCAATTCACCAATGATTCATGTTCTAAGAGTTGGACTGGTTCCTAATTCACCAGGGTGATGTCATGATTCCACCAAAGGATTAGCTAGCCCAAGAGTTAATGGCTACTTGGTAAAGGCTTCATAAATCCATTACTTTTCTTAGATTCACCTCTCCCCGGAGTTAACACACCATGGGATGTGATGAGAATAGTCTGTAACCCTGAATTGATGTACCTAATTGTCATTGTTGCTGAGGTGGTTACATATGAAGACTAATCTGCTTGCCAAATAGACATTCAGCTGATATGTGCAGAAGTATTCAAGTGTTCTTATCAAGATTCATGCAGATTAGAGTTGCTGTTTACACGGTTTAAAGATGTTGCTGTTCAATCCTCAAGAGTCCACTGAAAGATCTATCTAGAAACTTGAAGTTAACTACGTCAAATTCAAGTTTAGGGGAGGATTGTTAGGAATATTGTAATAGTTAGTTACTACTAGTAGGTATGTAGTTCCTACTGGTAGAGTATAAGTTCCTACTGGTAGGTATGTAGTTCCTACTGGTAAGGATAACTTCATAGTTAGTGCTGGCAGACCAAATATGGTTCCTGCTGGTAGAACAATAGTTAGTCCTGGTAGTATTATATTTGGTCCGGGTTAGTAGTATAGTTAGTTAGTGATAAGGATATGCTTGAGCTATCTTAGGAAATGATAGTGCATATCTCTTTGACGCATTTTGTGTAACAGGCGGTTAGGGTTTCAGTAGTATATAAGAAACCCAACCCACGGCCATGGAAGCAACAAATCAGAAAAACACAATTCTCCTTGTTAATTAATTAGAATCCATAGAAGGATCTTTTAGTTTAATAGTCGTGTTCTTCTTATAGGCTTTGTCTAATTTCCGCATAGACATTAGCTTTGTTTAGCAAGAGTCTCTCTTGTGATTAGCTTGTGATTACATAGGTTAATCACTATCCTTAACAGGCAGTAAAGATCTATCTAGAGTGGGATTCAACATTATCTCAATCTTATCAACTGTTTTTTCTCTCTTTCTTTCTCCATCTATCTCGCTATCTCTTTCTCTTTTATTTTCTTTTCTTCTTTGCTTGGATTATGATATGTGAAATGATATAGTTATGGTCCTAACATTATGTTTAATCAAGTAAACATAACCATATATACTGAAGTCATCAGTTTTAAGTAACATAGTAGTTAGCAACTTCTCTAGACGTGGTTCTAAATGGGCAGCATACGTCACTATACATGAGTCTAAGTAGATCATTGGCTCTTTCTCCAACATTGGAGAAAGGATTTCACGCCATCTTACCAGATAGACAAGATACACATTTATCGAATGAATCATTGCCAGTTGACTCTAGAATCCCATCGTGTTGTGGCTTTGTAATGTGTTTCTTGTTTATATGGCCAAGATGATACTTCCATAGAAAAGTAGTATACAGTTGCGCTTAGATTTCTTGTTGCTAAATGTATATATAGAACGATCATTTTATATAAAACATATCAATTTCAAAAATACCATCACGAGGAATATCATTAAAATAAAATAAGTAATCGTTAGGAATTGAAATAGAACCATAATTTGTAAAACTATGAATACAACCATTATCCCATAAATGAGAAAGTAAAATAACACTCATAGTAATAGAGGTTCAATATGAAAATTATCTAATATAATAATCAGTCCATTAGGGAGGATAAGATCAAAGCTCTAATGTACCAATCCAAAGCTCCTTTATTCACTTTTCAAGTTCCCTTAAGTCCTTGAATTGTATTACAAGTTTGAGTACCACAACCAGTGTCATAAATTCAAGAATTAGTTTTAGGAAAAGAATAGAGTTCTATAGTCAAGATACATGATTTGCTAGTCGAGCCAGCTTTGTTCTTCTTCAACTCTACCATATAGAGAGGACAACTCCTCCTCTAGTGGTATACTTGATTACAATGATGGTAGGTGGCGTCCTTAGCAGGATGCTCCTTCTTTAAAAGTAAGGGATCTTCTGCTTGGGGGTGTAAGCAAACTTAGCCTTGCCTTTGCCTCTTCCTTTGCCTCGAGCTTGCAGTTTAGGTTTCTGATTTTGATCATGCCTGATTACTAGAACAACAATAGATTTCTTTGGTATCCATTTCTCATCAAGCTTAAGCATAACATGTA